>PVJH01002401.1:0-170091 GCA_004026705.1 Nesogale talazaci | reverse complement strand
AGGCTTTCAAGACACTTGATATATCCTTTGATGGCTGGGCACCTTCAGCTTTCTTCACCACATTTGTTTGTGCACCCATTTTACTTCAGTGATAGTGTTGGGCCATTGAGCCTCGAGGAATGCCAGATTCATAGAAAAAAGCGTTCTTACATTGAGGGAGCACCAGGGTGAGGGCCCAAGGTCCACCTGCTACTCTAATATTTGGCCTATAGATATGTTCTTAATTTTATTCCCAACTTATAATAGTTGTATCTATGTACAGACATTCCTATATTTAGACCTCTGTAAGTGGCCTTTGTCTTCTAGCTCTTTCCTCTATTTCCTTCCATCTCCCTCCTGTCCAACCATCATGTTCCACCTTCATTGGCATTTCATTGTTTTGTCATATTCATTGTCCTTGCTTAATCCCGACCAGACCTCCCATACCCTCCTTTCAATCGATTCCTAACCACTTATTGCTCGCCCAACCCGTCCATATGTCTGTCCTCCCCCCCTTCTCCTCTCCTCTCTCGTGCCCCCAGGAATCATTTGCCCAGTCCTTTCTGTGGCGCAATAGGTCTCCAGACGGATGTATTCCTCTGAGCATCATGTGTTGGCGTGTAGCTTGGATCAGCTCTCTTCTTCTTCCTTCCTTCTTTTCTTTGTCCCTGTGGGTGTGGGATGCTTGTCCCTCCCCCACCCTGTTCTCTGCCACACCCACTACTAGAGATGGAGTCCATCTGACTCGGGTTGCGTTCGGCTCTATAGCTCTCTTTTCTCGCATCCTTCTGTGTGTCCACATTGTCTTCATGGTTGGGTGTTTTGTGGTAGGAACTGCTCACCCACTCCGGTTTCTGTGGAGACAAGACCCATACTCCCTCCCTGGGTGGATTAGTGTCCCATTCCCTCAGTTATCCTATCACTTTTGAACTCCCTTTTTACTCTCCTCCCCCCCTCCCCTCCCCCCGTCCCCTCCCCGGCTCACCCTTCCCCCATTACTGTGTTGCGTCCAACATGAATCGCCTTGGGTTTGGTCCTCCCTCCTCCCCTTACCCTATCTCTTGGGCCAGCTAATATGGCATATAGGAGTCTTCTCTTTTATACTCACCATACTGTTTCTACTTACCTCAGGGGGCCCATGCCATACTTTTCCTTTCGTGATTGACTGACTTCGCTTAGCATAATTTCCTCCAGTTCTTCCCATGATTGCATAGCTTTTTACTAATATTCATGCAATCAAATTCCGTAAACCCATGTACTTATCATAGCAGTTTCAAATATTATGTTTTCAATATATACATAAGAACTTATTTTTCGGGCTGAGCCCCGGTGGCATAGTGATTTGATTGTGCGCAGGACTGCTACCCACTGGGATGGAGGTTCAATTCCAGCTCCACGGAGCAAAGGCTGGGCCTCCTACTCCCACCACCTGAGGGCAGTGATGCTCTCAACAAACCAACCAACCAACCAACAAACAAACAAACAAGAAAGAACTTATTTTTCAATGAGTCAGTAGGATGATAATAAACTTTAGAACTTTAGACAATAATAGCTTTTAAAATGTATATTCACATGTGGAATGCAATAGAGAGTATTATAAGAATTCACCAACATCTGCTTATGAATTTATTGTACTGTAATGGCTTGTATGTTATTTGACACTGGAAGCTACGCCACTGGTACTTCAAATACCAGCCGAGTCACACATAGTAGAGTTTTTCACAGAGTTTCCAGAATAAGCATTGTGAGAGACACTAGAGAGAAGAACCTGCTGTTTCTTTCTTTCTTCTTTTTACCTTTCCTGAAAACAAAACAAAAAATCTGTACTTTTATGACTCCAGAACATATAGATCACTGTTTCTTTGATAACCAAGTAACACAACTGACTTTTAATTCGGATATTCATTATAATAAACATAAGATGACCCTGTAGACAGCACAATATCTAAGTTTAGCAAGATGTTCATACTGTGAGATATAAATGGGAACTGAGTCTGAAAACCAGTAGAGACACCTCTCTGGACCCATCTCATACTGGAGTACATTCATGTAAGATAAAGGGGAAACACATTTCACACTCCTTTCTTTATGTTTTAATTTAAGTATATCCTCTATCCTAATCTATCCTTCCTTCAAGTTCTTAGACTCTTCAATGTCCCCACCTGAACTTTTCCTAACCTTTTGTAATGTAACATCTAAAGCAGAAGTAGTTAAACAGCCTTCTGCTTCTTTCTATTTAATTGTGCTCTTCTTTATTAAAAATCATTTTATTGGGGGCGCATACATCATTTTTCATAATACATAAATACATATATACTGTGTCAAGCACCTTCACATGTCTGCTGCTGCTATCATCGTCCAAATTTCCGCTTTTCCACTTGATCCGTTGATATCAGCTTCCCATCCTTTGCTTTCTGTCCCTGCTCTCCCCCCACCACCAACCCTCAATATTTTATAAATTATTATTGTTGGGTCATATCTTACACTGTCTGACCTCTCCCCCATCCCACTCCTTTGATGTCTGTCCTCCAAATAGGTGTTTATGTACAGATCCTTGTAGTTGGTTCCGTCTCTACCACACCTACTCTCCACTCATCCGGTAGCTCCAATCTCACCACTGACCCCAAGGGGCTCATCTGCCCTGGGTTCCCCATATCTTCAGCTCCCATCTCTACCAGTGTACCTCCTCCAGTTCAGTTGGATTTGTAAGGTAGAGTTGACCTTGATAGTTGAAAGGAAGAAGCCTTCAGTAACTTGAGGAAAGTTGAATGCTTCATCACTGCCTCGAAGCACCTTGACTGGTCCGTCTCCTCCCAGTGACTCTCCTGTAAGGGGGTGTCCAATTTACCCACCAGTGGGCTTTAGGTCCCCACCCTACTCTCCCCCTCATTCGCAATGATGTGATACTTGATACCTGCTTCCTTCAGCCCCTCTTGATCACACAGGCTTGTGTGCTTCTTCCATGTGGGCTTTGCTGCTTCTGCGCTAAATGGTCACTCATTTATCTTCAAGCCTTTAAGATCACAGACACTTTAACTTTTGGTAGCTGTTTCCTCCACTCTGTTTATCTCTGTACTCATTTGTCTTCAGCAATCGTATCAGGAATCAATTGATCCATTGATTTTGATTTTTGTTCTTTGATGCCTGATACCTTATTGTTTCAATACCTCATGATCGCACAGGCAAGTGAACTTCTTTTATGGTGGGATTTGTTACTCCTGAGATAGAATTAAGAAGAAAATCTGTACCCTGCAGCCACAAACCTCTTCTTCAAATAATCTGGCACTGTCACTACCCCAGCCTTAATGAGAATGGGAATAAATACTCAGCCAAGAACAAAGAGCAAAAGGACACCATTCCACTCAAGGCTGCAACAGCAATCCCTGACGATGCTCCTACCCCAGCCAGGCCCAAAATGTAGTTGGTGGTAACATTTGAAGCATAAAGAGATGCACCCATCGGCCACCATGACAGCTTCCGGTTGGACAGGAAGAAGTCTTGGACTGTCGAATGATTGCTACATAGCAGTGTCCACAGCCCCACATTCTAGCTCAGGACCCCCAGAAAGTTGAAAATCAAGAGCATGATGCTGAGGTCTTTCAGGTCGTATCCCTCCAAGGTCCCACTGGCGATGACGCCCTGCCAAAGGATGTCCAAACCAATGTGCCCAGAAAGTACAAGCAACATTGAGGTCCCACAGGAGACAATGGCTTCTGCTTTGCTAGGCTCATAACTTGAAGTATGGATTAAAACTCAATATAAAGAAGACCCAAATCCTCACAACTAGGTCAATAAATGACATCTTAACTAATGAAGAAAAAATTAAAATTGTAAAGAATTTTGTAGTGCTTGAACCCACAATTAAAACTCATTGAATAGTCATCGAGAGATTAAAGAACCCCTTGCTTTGGGCAAATCTGCTGCTTCGGAGGTTTTTAGATTACTGAAAAGCAAGGATGTTACTTTTAGCATTGAGTCTGACCCAAGCTATAGTACTTATGATTGCATGTGAAAGTTGAACATTGAATGAGACCAAAGAAGAGTTGCAGTAGTTTGTTAACATCACTAATTTGTTGTTGTTGTTGTGTTATTTAATGTATATTGTGCCAACCTTGCCATAAACACATATGTGAAGGGAAGTGAAATTGAAAGACAGAGAGATAAATGACTTGGCAAGCCTCAACCTTCTGGTTCTCTAGTCTCTTGCTCTCTGGTTACATCTAGCTCAAATCTTTAAGACCGCAGATGATATATCTTTTGATAGCTTGCCACCATCAACTTTCTTCACCACTCTTGCTCATGCTCCCACATGTCCTCAGTGGGTGCCTTGGGGAGGTGCGCATAACAGTGATATGTTTTTTCCCCCCATTTGATGTCTGCTACTCAATCCTTTCAACACCTTGTGGCCACGCTGGCTGTTGTGCTTCTTCTATGTGGACATGGCCACTTCTCAGGTAGATGATCTTTTGTTTATCTTCAGGCTTTTAAGATCTCAGATGATATATCCTTTGATAGCTGGGCACCATCAGCTTTCTTCACCACATTTGCTTATGCACCCATTTTAATTCAGTGATCATATTGGACTAGTGAGTTCATGGAATACCAGGTTCATAGAACCAAGTGTTTTTGCATTGAGGGAGCACCTGGGTGAGGGACCAAGGTCCACTTGCTACCTCAGTACTTAACCTATAAACACTTTCTTAAATTTATTCCCTCCTTATAATATATAATTATATTCATGTTTGTACATGCCTATGGTTAGATCTCTGCAAGTGTCCTTTGCCTTCTAGTTCTTTCCTCTATTTCTTTCCATCTCTCTCTTGTCCCAACATCATGTTCCTCCTTCATTAGAGTTTCAGTGCTTCCTCTCAATTACATTGCCCTTGCTTAATCCCTACCAGGCCTCCCACACCCTCCCTTCCACCGATTCCAGACCACTTGTTCCCCCTGTCCATGAGCCTGTACACAACCCCTTTCTCCCACCTTCTCCCGTGCCCCTCAGGAACCGTCAGACCTGTCATTCTCTCCTCCCAACTCTCTGACCAGGAGTACTCTCTTCTTTACTTGGTTCATTTTATTGAAACTATGTGCAAGTATTTCTGTTGACTGTAAAATATATATATGGAATCTATTCATATTTCTCCATCTGCTCTTCTGTCACCCCAATCTAAGCCACATAATTTCATTTCATCAGGACACCTGGTCTTTCAGCTTCTATTTTAATTCACACTCCCTGCTCACACACAACATCTGAGCACATGGGTTTATTGTCCTCAGAGCAGAGGGGGTGATCTTTTTAATACACAAATCATAATATGTTAATACAGACCCTTCTGGAAAGCTGTTATAAACTTTTAGTTATAAATAAAATCTTAACTCTCTCTTTTATTTTGGTAGATTACATACTAAAAATGCTGCTTCATCCAAGCAGAAATATTATGCTCACAGTACTGTGAAATCTACAGAGCAATCACCTGCCATAACAAAATATAAATAAAAATGATGATACTTAATAGAAGTCCAGTATCCCTTATGACTGCACTCTTTCTCAACATGACCATCCTTGTAGTCATGAACAAATTATCTTTACAAGTTCAGGTAGTTCACATATGTGGGCTCAAATATAATTTTGGCTTTGAGTATGAATTAGTTCCCTTTGTGAAGGTTTTTAAAGTTCAGCCACAATGTACTTTATATCAGAGATCCAGTTCCTGTCATGGTTGAGGTGTGTTCTATTGATAAGAGGCATCATCACTTGTCGATGACTTGGAGTTAGAAACCTGGGGGCAGATTGGTTGTCTATTGGGCTGCTAACTGCTAAGTCAGCAATTCAGAGCAGTCAGCCAACCCAGGGAGAACGATGGGGCAGTCTACTCCTGTCACGAGTTAAGGTTGCAGAAACTCACAGGGTTATTTCTATCTTGTCCTATAGGATCACTGTGAGTTGGTGTTGATGCAATGGCATTGTGTTTGGACTTTTTTTTTTTTTTTGGTTATTCTTCTGCTTATTGACAATTTGGTTACAGTGAAAAAATGGTGCAATGAGCATGTGTAGACAAGTACTTGTTTTCAGTCTCGGCTTTAGGTTCACTTGAATAAAGAACTAACTGTAGAATTGCAGGATAATAGTAAACCAATGTTAAATTCTTGCTAGGAAATGGAAAGTAATTTTCCCCATGACAGCAGCATTCTAACCTTCCCATCAGCAATTGATGAGGTGACATATGTATGGATATCCTTTCCAACTTTTGCTATTTTCACATCTCGATCTTAATAGGTATGATGCTATATCTTGTCACTTTTTCTTGCATTTCCCTAATGCCTGGAATGTATGACCTTGTGGGTTAGACTTTGTAACCTTGAGGTTGGGGCGTCCAAACACATCAGCTGCACCTGGGAAGGAAGTTGAGTCCATGAGCTCCGTTAGAGATGGAGCCTCAGAAACCCCCCAGGCGGTCGCTATGAGTTGGAAATCAACTTGGTGCTGGTGGATTTAATGACTGATGATTTTGAAAATCTTTTCATGTAGTTGGCCATTCTTATACCTTCCATGGTGTTCCTGGCAGCTGTATAGTAATACAGTTTAATCTTGTGTGTTAATTTTATTTGCTATAATATTGTATCAATAGCTATACTGTTTTGTGGATGCTTTCAGGTATTCTATACTTTGAGCCAAGCTCTAACTGACATCAGCAATGATATTCCTGTTCCATATCCCCTTCTGAATCCTGTCTGAACCACTAACACAGTGGTCCTCCACCTTCCTAGCACCACAAACTTTTAATTCAGTTTCTCATGTTGCGGTGACCACCTCCAACCATAAAATTATTTTTGTTGCTACTTCATAGGTATAATTTTGCTAGTGTTATGAACCATAATGTAAATATCTGAGATGTAGGATGTGTTATCATTGTTATAAATTGAACATAATGAAAGCATAGTGAATTATCACAAAAGCCGTATGTAATCATATATTGTGAAATATTTATTTCTAATTACAAATAAATGAAATTTTGTCTAGAAGCATGGGTAACAGTCTTACTATAACAACAGAAAAGTATGCTGCTACATTTTGTAGCAGTGTGCATGAAAAGCCAGCATCAGTATGAAAGTTGAGACGGCTTCTTTCTCACCAGATCAGAAATTCTCAGGGAAGATTTGCAAAAGCACAATGAAGGTAATCTTCCACAATAAGTTTACTTCTGTATTGAAAACCCACAAGCTGGAAATCCTGTTTCACAAAGATATGGTGTTGAAAATGGAAGAAGAAGGCGTAGCAGAGTGTCAGAACAGGATATGACTGCAAACACTTGATCCAGGATTTTGTAACTGGTGTAGCGAAATCAGTTCTGACTGCATCGCTGTTAATAAGGTCATTGAACTCCTAGGCTTGCGCTGTCTCAGGAAGATCTTCAACGTTGACGGTGAATGGGCTTCTGGCATGTGCAAATGGGGTGTCAGGTAGATTTGGAAAGTAGGATGAAATTTCATCTACAAGCAAGTGCAAGTATTCTTTGACAGACATTATCATCGTAATCCTTTTGTCTGGTACAATATCATGTTCCTCAAAGAAAGATGTTAAGATAGGCAACGTGTAAATTGTATTTTCATCCATTTTTTTTTTTTTGCCAAAGCTGATGTTTCTTTTGGAATCATCAGATTTGTCAGACAAATTGAGGCATGTTGCTTTTGTCCTTGCAGTGGTCAGTTTAACTCACTCAAGCTGGCAATGATGTCGACTAAATAAGCTATGTTCTGCAGTTCACTTGTATCGCTGAGAAGTGCTTTGAACTACTGTTTTGCTTTTTGATTTAAAAATGTTTGGAGTTCATCAAGAAGCTTAAAGACATCTTGTAAAACTTTTCCTCTCGACAACCATCTCACTTCAGTGTGAAAAAGCATAACCTTATTCGGCACTTCCAACTCATTGCACAATTGCAAAAACAGTCGACTGTTTAAAGTGCTCGCCTTTACAAAACTGACTGAACTCATAACGCTTTTCAGTATTTCTTGTAACTCTTGTGACAGTGTCTTTGTTGCTAATATTTGCCAGTGAACCATACAGTGAGTTCCAAGGACTTTCAGTGACTCATGCAATACCATTTGTTGAAATCCAAATAGACTTCCTCAAAAAGTTGGAGCACCAACTGTGCCAGTACTACAAACTTTTACTCAAGAGATCTCATGCTCTTTCAAAAATGAACCATCTGTGTCAAATGCGTCATGTGCAGTAGCTGCTGTTTGAAGAGGTTAGAAAAAAAGAAACTCATCTTTAAAGATATAGATTCATCAAATTGGAAGCCACATATAGGAAGTGGAGCAGAGTTAATTTCCTCAATTACCTGATCAAGAATATCAGCAGACATGTCATCTATTCTTCTGTGACAGTGTCATTAAATAAGGAAATTGCACACAATTTTGTAATAATTTTGCCTCTGATCATAACACTAACAATGTCTTTGGCTGCTGGCAACAGATGTGAGGTCTCATAGCTCTGGCGATGCTGAGTGCCACCAAATATGTAGCTTCAACAGCTGCTATGTTTTGTTTGTGGTAATTGCCACCAGGGCCAAGTCTGCTTTTCATGAGTGCATCAGTTTTATTTCTAAAATCGTTGGTATCCTTGCCAGCAGAGCTCGGATGCTTGCTATCAAAATTGAGATTTAGTTTGTTCAGCTTTATAGATTTGACTGCTAGAACTTCATAACAAATAACACATTGTGGTTTCTCAATTCCTGCTGTAATTATTAAGGTAAAACCATACTGTTAAATAGCCTCACTATATCTTCTTTTTTTCTTCTTCTACTCTACATGACCCATAGTCATGGGAGAGTTTGTGTGTTAGTCCAGGTAGACTAGAGCAACAAATTTCAAAGCCACACATATGGATATAAGGAATGGGTTTATATTCAAGGGGAACAGGACATTGAGAAAATATCCCAGCCCAGTCCAGCTCAAAGTCACAAGTCCGATATTAACCCACATGCCTGAAGTCCATAAAGTCTCCTTCTGACTCACGAAGTCACAGGTCAGTGGCTACAATGTCCCGGCACCGACAGGGGTCTCCCCATGGCTCCTCGCTTCCAGGGCTCAGGGTCCATCAACAGCATCCCATGGTGGCAGAAGCAACTCATCATGGGAAAAGGCCTCCATGTGGCTGCCCCAGCCTCAGAGGACTGGCTCCATCAGGGCAAAGCCATGTGGTTTCTCCACCAGCTACTCCAGCCTCCCAGATGCTGCCATTCTGTGTTGCTTGTGATTAATCATCTCTGAAACTAACTCCCAACACCTGGGGAAGATAGCTTCTTATCTTCACGTGTGAAATATCGTGAGATTTCCCGGGAGTCTTAGGTGAAAGCCATGCCCACACAGAGGCCTCATCGGCTACTCAATGGCTATCTCCAGATTAACAGGCCAGACTCCACCCCTACATTTCAATCATAAAATTAACATAAGCACATGACTGCCACAGTTTGTTATTGAAAAAATACAAAAATAGCTTTAATAATACAAAATATGATGCATGGCATGGTTCAGTCAATACAGCTCATTAAAGTTTCCTATGTGTTCTTTTTTACATTTCTGTTACCATCATAAGAAGGCAGTATTCATATCAACTATAGCTGAATATAAAACGACTGATCAGAAGCAACAAAGTTCAGATGGAGAAAGCACACCTGCCTGTGTGACCACGAGGTGTCAAAGGGATCAGGAATCCAGCAGGCATTAAAAAAACTAAAAATTATATAAGTATAAATGATGAGGAGTACAGATTGGGGACCCTAAGAAATGGGACATCCCATTACAGAGGGGTCACGGGGATCCCTATTTGTATCCATTCAAAAGGAAAGTGTCTTTCAAATTTACTGGCATAGATGAGGAAATGCTTCCAGTGCTTCATTAGCTTGCTGAAATATTTTTCTATTGGCATTCCGTCCATTGATCATACCACATACCAAAAACAATACCTTTACTTCTTATTTGAACACCCTTTATTGCTTTTTTGGTCTAATATCTCAGGCTATTTTTAATGTTGTTAGGTAACCTCCAGTCCATTTCGATGCATAGCGTACCTCTGTACAACAGAAAGAAATGTTGCATGACCCTTATAGTTATTTCTATATTTCAGTTAATTATGGCTGTCACTATGTTAATCCATCAGATGGTTGGCTTTCTTTTTCTCTGACCCTCTAGTTTACCAAGCATGAGGTTCTTTTCAAAAGACAATAGGGTCACAATGAGTCACAGTTGATTCAATGACAGCAAGTCTATACTTTTAAAAGAATAAAAAGCAAACAGAACACTAAGAAAGTTAATTGCGATGCACTCTTGCTTAGTCAAGAGATAGAGTATGAGGTTGGCAAACAGTTAAGGAGAAAATAACTTTTAAAATTGGTGTATAAGTGTCCACATCATTAAACTCAGTAAGCTACAAATTTATGCCTGTAAACTCTAGGATATACCTGATTTGGCATTTGAATAAAGATTAAGGTGACAATGAAACTATTGTCATTCTTTAGAGTGGGATATATAATATGCATTACAATGCTGTTGTTGTTTGCTGTCAAGTCAGTTCTGATTCATAGTGATCTTAAGTACAACAGAATAAAGCACTGCCTAGTCCCTGCAGCTCCTCACAATTGTTGATATATTTGAGGTTGTGGTTGAAGTTATGTGGTAATTTATCTACCTGATCATCTTCCTCTTTTTTAGAGACTATATTCTCTTTGATAATATGTCTAAATTATATGAGACAAAATCTTACTATTCTTGTCTTTAAGGAGCAATGTGGCTATGCTTATTCCAAGACAACTTTATTTGATCTTCTGGTGGCCAATGTTGGGTTTCTCCATTTTTTTCCCACAGATGGTCCTTCTTATAGGAGTACACAGACTGTATTTTATTTAAAGATAGAAAATGAAATGTTCTTCTTTTTTTGGGAGGGGGCATCACTGACCTGGTGGGAGTAGGAAGCCCAACCTTGCTCCTGGAGAGTTGCTGCTGGATTTGAACCTCCAATCCTGTGAGTCGCAGTCCTGCACACAACCACTATGCCACTGGGGCTCAGATGAAAAGTTCTTCTTAGCAATAAGTGCAACACCATTCTTCCTGAATATTTTCATTTATGACATAGCAAACCATATTATTTTCCAACTCAGAATGGCTAATAAAGGTTAATTTCTCCTTATTAATGTTTGGTGTATTAATCCTTTTATGTTCCTATTCATTTTGACAACTTCTAGGTCCCCTAGAATCATTCTTCATACAATCCACCCTGTGGTTAATAATGTGCATTTCCAAATCTTTCTTATTATTTTGAGTCATCTCCATCAGTAAATGAAGGTCCTAGAAGCTTTACTTCATCCATGTAAGGTGGTCTGCATCTTGAGGGAGAACCCTGGCTTACTCATAGGGCTTCAGTTCAAAACCATCTGTTTACTTCCATAAAGATTTACAGACTCACAAACCACAGATATAATTTACCTATATTATTCAATCACTATGTTTCAGAAGAGATTTTGTGACAGTGAAAGATATGTTTATTTATTATACTTTGAGAGGGCAGTTCACCACTAATTGTTATAGTTACATAATCTGGTGTCAATTTAAGTATTAGAGTGAAGGGGTGTAGTTTAGCCTGTCAATCAGGTGACAGCTTGATGACCTCGTTTGAAGGCACTATAGAGATAGATGGCTGGCTTTAGGTGCAACATAGGCTCACTTCCTCAGAGACATTGCTGCTGACAAGATACATGGAGTTAGTTTAGTGCCCTGAGCTGGGGAAACCATGTGGAGACCTGTGACAGTACTGAGATGCTTACAATGCCACTGGATCCACAAGACTTCCCACCCACTGACCTGTGTACTTCCTATATTGAACATCATTGGATGCATTTCGTGAGTCCAAAGAGGTCTTTATAGAATGGTACTATAGAGGCTAATAGATTTATGGACTTGACCTGAACTGAGCTGGGATGTTTACTTAATGTTCAATTACTCTTTATATACAAGTCTTTCTTATACAAGAATTTGTGTGTCTCTATGAATTTGTTTCTTTAGTCTACTCGGACTAACACACTAATCACATTTTGAGTGCCTTCTAACTTTTGGGTTTTATCTTCCAGAACATTAGTTCATAAGGTTGCTAAGTGCTAATTTATCAAATGTGAATAGCTCTTCAAGTGAACAGTACTAGCTTCAGGAGTCTTAACATAATAGTGGATTATGCATTGGGCTGTTAGCTACCAGTTGGCAGTTCAAACTCACTAGTCACTCCATGAGATAATATGTCATTAGGCCAGTTGACTAGAGAAATAAATCCTGTGCCACTAATATATGTGTAAGAAAGAAATTTATATCAAGAACTAATTGTATATCAAGGAAACAACTTAGAACACTCCGCCATGAGTCCATAAGTCTGATCATAGTCCATAAGTACCGTTTCAGACTCATAGTCACATGCAAGGATGCAGAATACAAGGATTTCATAGACTAGTGGGTTCAAGGTTGTGTGCTTCCCACGTTGATGGAAGAATCACAGGACTCTGGCAGCTCTCCAAGACACTAAGCAGGAAGGTCGGGGTGGGGGGTGAGGTGGGAGGAGAAAGACATTCCCTAGGACCTCCTTATCAGTTTTGTTAATTATTTTACCTCTATGGGTTCTAAAATCCATTGCAATATGCACAGAATTCACAGACAAAAGTCATGATTAAAAGGTCTAGTAAGGAATCTAACAAGCTGTATTACCAGTAATAAATGCTCAGGATAGTTGTTTATCAGGACATGTTACAAAGGTCTTTCAGTTCTGCTCATGAATGCCCAAAGGGGCAGACCACTTCAATGTAAACCTCAGGCACAAGACATTCAGCTCAAGCTCCATGGATGAATAAATGTGCCCTCTCAGCTTACTTTTTCTGTGCATTGAGAAGTTCATTACTCTATTCCATGTTCTGGATCCTTGTTCAGCTGCTGCTTCTCTGTTGTAACTGTCATCTGGATCCAGGAGGTCCACCATATAGGGATGTTGGACCCAGAGAACGCACTCAACTTCTGATTCTTGCAGGTAATGAGAACCCCCCTGTGGCTTCTCAGAGGACTCATTTTACACATAGCAAGATGGCACTCCAGGGGAATATTCTTTGCATTTACACACAGGTGAATTCTATCAGTATGTCCCCCTACCTTCTTACTGGACTAATGCAGGAAAAAGACTAAAAAGACTGACAAAAGGAGTCACATTAAATAATTCACTGTCCCTGCAAATCTTATTGCTTGATATCACATATTGCCCCCTTTGTTTACAAAAGAAGCTCAAGACAATTTTAGTATCCTGGAAGCTAAATGGGATGACAATAAATATTTCATCCACTTTTCATTATGATTTGAAATATGGAGAAAAATAGACTATACTTGAGAACTGAATAGTCAAATTTCATGTTTTGTTGAAAATTTTCTACTCCAGATATGGTTTTCTGTGAAATTATGTGGCAAGTAACTTTTATTGTACTTTTCTAATTGCCTAAATGATATTTTACAAATCTCCCAAGAGATTCAATAGATTTCTTGGCAAAAGAGCTTAATTTGGTTTTCCTAGTAAAATTTATCTTTGGTTAATTATATTTTGACTGTCCTAAATCTGAGCTGCTATGCTTTCTGTCAGATGTGATTTTCCTCCTGGGCCATGGAATTGTTCTGGCGCTGTGCTGTGCAACATGCCCAGCTGCCACACTGCCCCCCGGAGTACACTGGAGTGAAAGGTGCAGGAATTCCTACAGATTTGTTTAACAAACTTTCAGCAATCATTGGAAATAGAGAACGCTGTTCAAATAAAGAATGCTTACTCAAATGAAATAAACAGAAAATGAAAAAAACACAGTGATAGCAATATGATTTAATCATTTCTATAGCTTTTTTTACACCATCATCATTTATTCATTGCTTTACTGAAGATAAAATTATTGAGCAGCTGCTATGTGTAACATATTGCCATTAAGTTAAAAATAAAATAGGGCATAATCAACTTCTTAAAATTATGATCTAATAAAGAAAATATGCATCATTTCATAAGGGACTTTTAAACACTGGGTGAGGAAAACTAAGTATGATTGATTCACATTTCCCCAGGCCAATGTTTCCTAACATTGTTTGGTTCCTATGTTAATTGATTTTCCTCTGGATTTTTAAGACCTTTGCTTATGATTTTTGCTTGCCATATGATGATATTCATTTTAATAAACATTTAAAATATATATGATCAAATTGGCACCGCTGGATTGGGGAATCAGCTAAGTGCTTGTCCGTTAACCCAAAGACTGATGTAAGATGGGCTTGACAACTTGGTTGCAAAAGCTCACGACTTTGAAATTTCTTTTTAGCAGCAAAACACTGCCATCGAGTTGCGTCAGATACTGTCCTACCCCCACAAAGATTTACAGTCTCAGAAACCTACTGGAGCAGCTCTGTCCTGTCTTCTGGGGTCTCAGTACAAATCTGAGAGAGTTTTCATCCTTCACATGGCAATGTCAAAATCTACTCCGCAGCAACAAACAATAATTAACCATAAGTTGAAAATATTCAAATTTTGAATTAATCCTTAAAATATTTGTACTATTAAAAGACAAATTCTGATTCACTGCACTCTACAAAAACTACGTGAAAATTATTTTAATTATATAACAAAATACGTGATTTATTTAGAAGTAAATTTCAGCATATAAAATTTTATCATATTTGGTACTAGGTATTCAAATGTTATTAGCTGCATATTTAATAGAGGTCTAAATAGAATATTGTGTCCTAGCATCAAAATACAAAGAGTTAAATTTTCGTTGCTGATCTTGGAAATTTTTGGATTCTTCATTCAAGGAATGAATCATAAGTGCACTCATCTGTTCTTCCTAATTATCAATCATGTTCTATTACTATGTACCCAGAATCTCTTAACCTGGTTCAGAAAAGGGGAGCAACACTCAACATATTTTACATATTTATTTGAAAAACATAAAAGTTAAAGCAATTGTAGTCTATGGGAAAAGTGTTTCTGTGGGAAACTAGAGGTATCTAATATTTTTATGATTTGGGAGGCATAACATTATAAATGTTCAGTCCCCACCAAATTGATCTATATTTCTGTGGCAGTCATGTGCTTATGCTAATTTCATGATTGAGAAGTAGAGGTGGAGTCTGGCCTATTAATCTGGAGATAGCCATTGAGTAGCCAATGAGGCCTCTGTGTGGGCATGGCTTTCTCCCGAGACTTCTGGGAAATGTCACAATAGTTCTCTTGTGAAGATGAGAAGCTATCTCCCTGGTTGTTGGGAGTTAGTCTCAAGGATGATGAATCACAGACAAGACAAGATGGCAGCATCTGAGAAGCTGAAAAAGCCGGAGGAGAAGCCACACAGATTTGCCCTGATGGAGGCAGACCTTTGAAGCTGAGGTGGCCACATGAAGATCTCTGCCAGCGATGAGTTGCTTCTGCCACCATTGGATGCTGTTGATGGACCCTGAATCCTGGAAGCAAGGATTCATGGGGAGACCCCTGACAGCACTGGAATTCTGACATGTGAGTTGAAAGGAGATGTTATACACTGGTATCTGACATATGGGCTAATATTGGACATATGATTTTGAACTGGACTGGGTTGGGATGCTTTCTCAATGTTCCATTCCTTTTGTATATAAACCATTCCCTTATATCTATATGTGTGTCCTTGAATTTGTTCCTCTAGTCTACCTGGACTAACACAATTTCCAATATGACCCCACTGAACTTCTAACTAGTTTCTCTATGGAAAATGAAAATTTGATTAAGTAGTATATATGCAAATGAAAAAGCCTAAAATAGCCAAGACAATTCTGAATAACTATACAGCTTAGGTACTTATATACTTATCATGATAGTATATTCTTTGAGGTTTTGTGGTATTAACATATAAGGATATACAAATAAACTAATAGAACAAAAGAGTTTGGTTTATTTAAATTTTTATCCCAGATCAATTTTCAGTGTTTCAAGATCACCAGATGACCTTTTCAACATATAGATTTGTATTTTGCTTTCTAAAACTTATTCTTGGAGTATAATTTTAAATATTAAATTGGTGTCATTGGATAGTGCAGTGAATTACTAGATATGACAGTTTTAGTTATATTCTGTGTACCTTGCACTAAATGATGACTGGGAAGGGCTATGTAAATAGGGTGTATGAAAATATAGTATGTGTATTGGTCAGTTCTGAGGCCTCAGTTTTAAAATGAGCTGTCTCAATCAGAAGCAGGAAGGACAATTTTACTCCAGCTAGAAATGGACTACTTCCAGCTCCCTGTGAGCTGCACCTCCTAAATCCAGGAAACAGGGCTGTGACATGAAATTTTAAGTCTCAAGAAATCCTGAACCTAGATTTTAAAGACAGAGTAGTAAAGGTAGATGGAAGAAATGATGGCATGAAAGATATGAACTTAGCATTTTAAAACATGGCCCAAGAGGACAATGTAAAGTATCGTAAAAAACAATGCAAAGGCCCGGGGTTACAAAAGTAAAAGTGAAGAATACAATCTTAAAGACCTGAAGAGAAACATCAGTCCTTGAGCCGCAAATCAATTACATAGGAGGCATCCAAAGAAGATGTAAGGTGGGATTCCCCATGCCAAAAATATACTACATTTGAGCTTAGCGAAAGGTTTGTGAGGGTTATAAAGTAAAGGCCTCACTTTGAGGGTTAAGGGGAACCTGACCAAAAGCAAAGTATTTTCAATAATTTTATACATTTGAAAGCTGGATATGGAATAAAGTTGACTGAGGAAGAATCAATGCATTTGAATGACGGTGTTAGCTGAGAATGCTAAAATTAAAATGGAATGCAAGAAGAAAAGATAAGTCAGCCTAGGAAGAAGTATAGCTAGATTTCTTCTTAGAAATTAGGAAGGTGAAAAATCAATCTTAGTAATTTGAGCATGTCACGGAAAGAGAATTTTCTGTGGAGAAGGACTTTGTAAAGTCAAGTCAGCAAAAATGAGAAATATCCTCAGTGACATGAATGACCCAACAATGTGCTCTAACATAACAATTCTGAAGGGGACAGACTATCAGGCAGTAGTTTGTCCTATTGTCCATAGAGCCTGAGGAGAAACAAACTTAAAAGTACCTATCAAAAGCACATGTAAAAGAATTGTTTGACACTCAACCATTTCAGAAGGTAAGATATCAGCAATAACTGATGGTACTGAAGGGACAAGTTAAACCTACACTAGAATTTGAAAAATGGAGCAATAAAAACTATCAATGGAGGTCCCTCAAAAAAACGAATTCCATATTTGAAGCATTTATTTGTTTATGCCAAGAAATTTGGAAGACAACAACCTGGACAGAGGACTAGATGAAATCTATATCCTTGACAATCCAAAAGAAATGAATCAAGGAAAGTCAGAAAGTATTATCACTAATACTATAAGAAATATTAAAGAAATACTATAAGAAACTGCCAGAAGTTAAGCTGAAAGAGAGTAAGGGGACAAAAGAGTATGTATCAGTGCTGTTTTCAGATAAAGCTTGGCCAAAAGCAGAGAAACAATAAATGTGCTTACCTGTACCTTATTATTTGAAAACATGTGACTGCATGAGTCATAGCAAATTTTGGTTAAGATTACCAATGATTAGATTTCCAGGACTTGGTTGTGCTGATGTGGAATTCGTGCCTGGTTTCTGAAGCAATCATGCTAACAGAGAGAGCATATTTTATGTGATTGAATTTGGAAAGAGCAGGTGATAGAGATTCACTCTTTCATCTTTCTTATTCCACCCACTCATCACACAAATATCTGAGAAGCAGGAAAATATGGGGAAACATGTAGCATCAGGTTTGGAATAAAACTCATTTACAACTTAAAATATGCAGGTATCTAAACCTTCCTTTCTGACAAAGAAGAAACCTAGAAACACTTACTGATGAAGTTCGAAGACTATAGTCTTCAGTATAAACTGCAACAGAAATTAATGAAAATAAAAATCGTCACAACACTGATAAAGAAGAAGCTGAACTTACTAACATGCTCAATCTCCTTGAAAACAACAGTAAACAAAATTAGAAAGCATGCAGCGCTGGAAAAAAATCCTCTGATAAAGGCGACTTTAGCATTTTTTTTTTTTAATCCATGAAGTCACTTTTGTGACAAAGGCATGTTGGACCTAATCCATGGATTCTCGTTTTGCCTAGCACATGTGAGCATGCTCAATAATGAAGAAAGGAGACAGAAGAATTATGTGTACATAGGGGTTTGGGAAAATAATATTAATTAAGGACTGCTAAAAGCTTGGGGGAAAGGCAAGACAAAACAGTAACAACAACAAAATAAAATCAGTCTTAAAAAATTGTGTGTGTGTGTGTGTGTGTGTGTGTGTGTGTAAGCTGAGCCCTGGTGTCATTGTGGTTGATTGCGGGACTGTGGTCCACTGGTTTGGCAGTTCAAATCCAGCAATCTATTACTCTCCTGTCAAATTATTTTTATATACACAGTGTTTTTTTTTTATCTTCAGTATATGCCACTTCTCAATTTGTGCCTCCTCTGTGTTTGCGTCCTTCTCTATTTCTGATCGCCTATGTAATCCCTGATCCAAAGTTCTCAAGTTTGTCCCAATTCTTTCATTGATGGCCCTAATAGTTTGAGATTTTACCTCAAGGTCTGTGATTTACTTTGAATTCTTGTGCATGGAGTGAGATAAGAGTCTTGCTTCATTTTTCTCCAGGTAAGTAACCATTTTTTCCCCAGCACCACATGTTGAAGAGGGCATCCAGTTCCCATTTGATATTTTTTGCGCTCTGACCAAAGATCAGTTTTCTGTTTTCTGACCATTTTATTTCTGAATTTTCAGTTCTTTTCCATTAGTCTAAGTATCTATCATCATACCAATATACTTTTTTAACCACTGGGGCTATATAGTAGTTGCTAACATCAGGTAGAGTAAGCTCTCTGACACTGTCCTCTTTTTTGAGGAATTTTCTGCAAATTCGGTGCTTCTTCCCTCTCCATATGAAGTTGGAAATCAGCTTTTCCCTTTTTCTGAAGAAAGATGACGACAGGTGTATTGGGATAGCCTTGAACATATACAGTGACTTGGGCAAAACTGACATCATTATGATATTTGTTTTCTGATCAGCAAGCAGGGGATGTCCTTCCATTCGTTGAGGTAATTCTTGGCTTCTTGTAAAAGTATTCTGTAGCCTTCCTCATGCATTTTTTCTACTCAGGTCTATGTAAATTTGTGCTTGGCTATTTTGACAGATGCTTTTTACCCCCTCCCTGTGGTCTTGCCTGATGTATGTAGCAGTGCAATGTACTTCTGTCCCTGGGTTTTGTACCCTGTCACTCTGCCATATTCCATTAACAAAGAGGATCGGAAGCAGACCCCTTGTGAAGTTTTTGGAATTTTGCATATCTAAAATCATGTCATCTGTGAATAAAGAGAGTTTACTTCTTCCTTTCCCAGATGAATAACTTTGATGTCTTTTCTTTGCCTTCTATTTTAGCTAGGATCTCAAGTACGATGTTAGATAGGAGTGGGGACAAAGGGCATCTTGGTTTGGCTCTTTTTCCAGAGAGATCATTTATATCTTTTCTCCGTTGCTACTGTATTGGCTGTTGGTTCTTCACATAGAGCTTACATTATATAGAGAAACTTCCCTTCCAGCCCTATCATCTAGAGCGTTTTAAGCAGGATTTGGTGTTGGATGGTGTCAAATGTTTTTTTCCACAACTATCTATATCATTATATAGTTCTTATATTTTTTCACTTTAATGTGGGGAAGAGTATAAATAGTCTTTCATCTTTTGAACCATCCCTGCATTCCTGGTATGATTGTTATTTGTCCACAGTGAATTATTTCCTTTATATACTCTTGTATTCTATTGGCCAATATTTTCTTAAGACTTTTTGCACCGAGGTTCATTCAGGATATTGGTCTGTAAGTATCAATTCTTGTGGAATCCTTGCTTCATTTAGGTTTCAGGGTTACACTAGCTTCATAGGAAGGGTTCAGGTGTTTGGCATCTGTTTCTACATTCTGGAAGAGTCTGTGTAGGATTAGTGTCAGTTCTTTCCTGAATGCTTGGCAGAATTCTGCTGTGAAGCCATCTGGTCCAAGAGATTTCTTTGTTGTTATTGTTGGGAATTTCTTGATAACCTTGTCTATTTCTTCTACTCTGATGGGTCTGTTAAGATTCTTGATATTCCTCAGGGATCGTATAGGGTGGGATTGTTTTCTAAGAATTTTTTCATGTCTTCCAAGTTGTTGAATTCATTGGAGTCAAGGCCTTTGTAATTCTTTGTGATTATTTTGTAATTGCCCTTTTAATTCCTTTAGGGTTCATTACAATCTCCCCTTTTTCTTTTTTTAATCTCCCCTTTTTCATCCCCCATCCTTTTTAGTTAAATTTGTTCCTTCCTTTCTTTTGGTTAGGTTTGCCAGCAGTCTGTCAATTCTGCATATCCTTTCAAAGAACCAACTTTTAGCAGAATTATTTTTCCATATTTTTCTTATTTTCACACTCCTGAATTCCAGTTCTGGTTTTTATTATTTCTCTTCTTTTCCTATTAGTAGGATTTTCCTGTTTACTTTTCTCCAATAGCTGTCTGTCTTGTGCCAGGAAAGCAACAATAAGTCTCTGTTCCTTTTTCATATGTGCATGATTGCTTTCATACTTCCCATGATAACTGCTTTTGTTGTGTGCGACAACTTTTGGTATTCTCATTGGTTTTCCAGAAGTTTCCTAATTTCATCTCTGATCTGGGCCAATACACACTCCTTTTGCAATAAAGAGTTATTCATATTCCAAATGTTTGCCCTATTTTTCTTCATCATTCTTTTGTTGACTTCTAACCTTCTGACACAGTGGTCAGAGAGAGAGAGAGAGAGAGAGAGAGAGAGAGATCTGTATAATCTCATGTGCTTGAATGTACATAGATTCGACCTGTGTACCAGCATGTGGTCTATCTTCGAATATGAGCCATGTACCATATAGGCTTGAAAACAATGTGAATTTAGGGGCGCTTTTGGTGGAGAGCTATGTAAACATTTATCAGGTCAAATTGTCTAATTACAGTGTTAAGATTGGTGGATTCCTTATTAAAGTTTTTCCCTGTGATTTATCTCTCTCAGAGAGAAGTGTGTTGAAGTCACCTGTGGTAATTGTTGAGCCTGTGATTTCTTTTCTCATTCTTTGGAGGACTTGATGAATTGTGTAAGTTTCTTCTTCAGCAAGTATTTTTTAATATGCTCACTGTTTCTTGGTCTACAGTTCCCTTGAGTATCACATAGTTTCCTTATGTTTTGCTGTTATGGTTTGCACTTTGAGATAATTTTTTTCCTTAGATTAGGATTGTAGCACCTTTTCTTTTTGAATTGCTATTTGCTTGGTATGTTTCTCTCCAGTCTTTGATTCTCTATTTTTATCTATAATCTTGAGATGTGTCTCCTGTAGGCAGAAGCCAGTATGCTAAGCCAGTATGCTAGCCTCTGACTTTTAAGGTCTGAGTTCATTGCATTAATATTCAGGGTTATTGAATCTATCTGTAGACTATGTGATGTCATCTTGTAACTTTTGTGTTGTGTGTTTTCCTACCTCCATTTCTTATCCTTGGAGTATGTGTGTGTTTCATGTTTGCCTTCTTTCCACTTGTGAGCCAATGTTATCTTTAGGGATATTCTCTCTTTGATGACCTCTGGGTGGAGAGATTCTATGTGGTACTCTCTTATTTATTTTTGGTGAGTCTTGTTTCTTCTGCTCATCTCGGTTGGCAAGGATCTTTTGTAGAGATGGATTTCTTTCCATTTATTCTTTGAGATTTTCTTCTCCAGGAATACTGTGACTTCTCCCTCAACCTTGATAGATAATTTAGCTGGATAGAATATTTTGGGTTTTGCATTATTTTCCTTCCATTTTTGTTATATGTTGCTCCACTCTCTCTTCTTCATCATAGTGTCTGATGATATGTCTGAGCAGATTGTTATGAAAGTGTCTTTATATGTGACTGCTTGCTTATCCCTAGCTGCTCTTATGATTTTCTCCTTGTCCTCAATGTTGAATAGTTTAACTACTATATGCCTTGGTAACTTGTGATTCAGCCTAGCTGATGTTCTTTTGGTCTCCAAATGGTTGATTGGCTTTCATTCATTAAATTGAGGAAGTTATTCTTCTTTGTTGTGCCTTCCTCTGAATTCCTTTATTCTCATGGTGTTCCTTTACATAGCATCAAACATAGCTTTCAGGTTTTCTTCAGCTTTACTGAGAACCTTACGTGACTTTTTCCCTCCCCCACATTTGTAAAAATCTGCTTAATTGTCCTTTAGGTAGAATGTCCTCTAGGTCACTGGAGTAGTTCTCTGCCTCCTCCAGTTGGGTGACAACGTCTAAATTTGCTACTGATTTTTGTTACTCTTCTCTTAGCTCTTGTCTTTCTCTCTGGGGTATGGTCTTTATTCCCCCTCATTTCATCCTTTGTTGTATTGCTTCCCTCATAACCTGTATGAGTCTAAGCAGCATCTGAAGATTTCTTTGTTTGGGGGTTAATGCCTGCCTTCTCTATGACTAATGTTAGGTCTAGGTTATCCTCTGACCTTATATTATGTTTCTCTTTTCTTGCTAAAGCTGTTGAAGTAGCTTGCTGCATCCTTGTGAATTTATTAAAGCTGGGTGCTATTTCCCTAGGATTCACAGAGCCCTGGGTTCTTTCTTTGGGTGGTTGGTTTTGATGTTTCTGTAGGCTTCCCACAACCATCTATCTTGAAGGCCTTTGTTTCACCTTTGTCCCACTGGGCTTTCCCCCTCAGCCTAGCCTACCAGGAGTCTGTTGTTTTGTGGTAGTCTGGGTTGTCCACTCAACAGTCAGGCTCTGAAGTCTACTTGCATCATGGTCCAGCAAATCTTAAGCCTTCATAATGGCCATTCGGGGCCATGTACCCCATGGCCTGAAGAAAAGTACTATCCAGGCATGGCATGCAGCTCAGCGAATGGGGACGTGGTGCGGGTGGGTGTCCCTTACTCCAGATAGAGGTAACCAGTCTAATCTGTTGCAGGAGCAGAAAAAGGATGAAAGGAAAGTGCTTGTCTTGGAGGGAGGATCCACTAATCAACTGCAGAAGTGCAAGTGTCGTTTGGAATATCAAACTGCCATTATCCCAGGCTCTGCTTGGGACACTGCGGCAGTGTGGACTTAGTGCTCCACTGCAGGACAGCAGCTGGTACTGAAGCAATTCCTGTGGGTGCAAGAGAATTAACCAATTGTTTTGGGAATTAACTGACCACTTCAGACTCCCTAGTCAGCCCCCAGATCTCCTAAATTGCCAGTTATCTACCTAGTTGCCATCTTGCCCTATTCCCTTGTACAACTTATTTGAAAGCCTACTTAACATTGACAGGGGAGGGGAATGCTCTAACATAGATGTGGTGGTGATTGTACAATTCCTCTTGACATGATTATTTGACTGAACTACTCAGTTGTATGGTATATAAATGATGTACCTATTTTGTCTTTAGCAATCATGCCTGAAGGTGAACAATACAGAATCCCAGGTTATTAAAACAAAGTGTCCTTCTGTTGAGTGTATTCTTTATTAGAGGTCTATTGTCTGTCTTCTACCTTAATATTAAATATACATGCACATATATATATATATATATATAATGTACTGGATATATTTCCCTATAGAGAATAAAGCTGATGGTATCCAGCTTTCAAAATATAAAGTGCCTGTCGTCTTAAAGACTTGAAGATAAATGAATGACCATCTAGCTGAGAAGCACTAAAGTCCACAGGGAAGAAGTACACCAGCCTGTGTGATCATGAAGTGTTGATGGATCAGGTATCAGGCATCAAACACCCAGACCAAAAAAAATGTCATATCATTGTGAATGAGAAGGGATGCAGAGTGGAGATCAAAAGCCCATCTGTAAACAATTGGACATCCCCTCACAAAGTGTCACAAGGAATTGATGAGCCAGGCAGGATGCAGGGTGCAGGGTGCAGAGTAGCACCAAGGAAACTTACACCTTACTTCATGACACCTATTTGACATTACAAATCTGGCTAGATCAGAGAATGTACATGGTTGCAGATACGAGATGGAAACACAGGGAATGCAGGACAGATGATAATCCCCTCAGAACCAATATTGAGAGTAGCCATACCCGGAGGAGAAGGGGAAGGTAAGGGAAGAAATGGGAAATCAATCACAATGATCTACTTATAACCCCCTCCCAGAAGGACCAATACCAGAAAAGTGGTAGAAGGGAGACATCAATCAGTGTAAGACATGAAAAAATAATAATAATTTATAAATTATCAAGGGTTCAGAAGGGAGGGATGGAGCGTTAAAATGAGAAGCAGACATCAAGGGCTCAAGTAGAAAGAACATGCTTTGAAATGATGGCAATAAATATACAAATGTGCTTGAAAGAATGCATGCATGTATGGCTTGTGATGAGAGTTGCATAATTCCCCAATAAAATAATTTTTAAAATTTATGTGACTATAAAACTGTTAGGAAAAAAATAAGTCTACCCTCTAACCTGCGTATATATCCAGAGCTTTTAAAATTGTCAGGTAAAGTGAGAAAAATGTGTTTACATAATTTCTCTCATAAGCTGAGTAAAGCCATTGCTGTCTTAATAAGGAAAATGGTACAGAATATATGTGATAGATAACTAAACATTTCTACTGCAGAAAATAAAAGTATTGTTTGGATAATAAAGGAGGCTTGGCCTTCCTATGCTGAACACCTTTGTATTCCTGGGCATCCATTATCCTCCATGATTATGTAATTGAAATAGATAAAAGTTAAAACTAATCTAGTTCAGCTAACTCATTTGAAATCTACACATGTATGTACCATATTTTGTACAACCATGTTATAGTTTAACTTTATAATCTAAGGATATTAACTCAGCAAAACATGGCAAGTTATAAAAAGCTTATAAATTTAAACAACTGTTTTAGGCAGAGAAGTCAAATCACTATAAATTTTCATGTTATGCATACATTTGAATACCCTTTCACATTGAATAACTGTATTTTCATCCTAAAAGGTCTAATAATAGTTTTGATGTCAATCATTCCCCTTGAATCATTCAATATTTTACCACTGACTAGAAATTTCTGGTTAGCACTATAACTGTCATTCAGCTTCTAGTTTCAGCGTGAGAAATTTATTTATTTGATTAATATTGAACTTTTACTACTCTGAAAAGCTCGAGGCAGTCAGTGGCTAATTTGAACTTTGAAATATTTAGCATTACAAAAGTAGAAAGATGGGAGGTCATAAATAAAATGCAGAAAATGAAAGGGAGGAGGCAGACAGGACAACTCCAAATGCAGGTCTCATTCTAGGCAGCATTCTTTAAGCATGGTGAATTACAGAAAGCAAGAGTTTGTGAAGCTTTGCACTAATGATTGCCTTAGTCATTTATCAGGAATTAGATTTGGTAAAATAATCTCTTCTCAATTATTTTTGCATTTCCAAATTACTGCAAACACCTTGCAGGCTTTTGTTTTCCCTTTTCCCAAAGAAAATATACATGACACATGTATGCAAAATGAACATATAGCTTTAGATGGTTCACACATACCCTGCAGATTATCCAAAAGTCCCAAACTGTACAACCAGGGATTTGTAGATTGAATTTACCCATTAGGTACAAAAGAGAAAGAAGAAATTGCTCTAAGCAGATAAAGTAGATAAGCAATAGTTTCAAGTTGTGATAACTTTTACTTACTATGTCTGGGCATTGCCACAAATATTATATTTTTATTTCAAAATAGCAGGTCTTATAAGAGGATTGTGAGGATAAAGAAATGGATAAAATGTTGTAGGCAGATGATAAAATCATGCTGGAAAAAAAAAACATTCTGGATTTTGAACTTCATCTATTTATTTAAGTTGTGGCTAGAAAAACCGATGAGTGCCCAATGTGCTCAACAGCAATAAGCCTATTTCATCATGTCAATTACTATCCACTGCTGCTGAATCAATTCTAGATATTTCATCACCTATGCATTATCCCTACCTCTGGTTGGGAAGAGCTACTTTCTGTTCTCTCTTTCCTTAAGTCTCATTACAACTATTTCCAAAATGATAGCTGTTAAGTGATTATACTTTTGCTTACTGTTAGGGCTGACACCGCAGCCCTATTGGTGTAGCGGGTCCATGTTGAGCTGCTAACTGCATGGCCAGAAGTTCTAACCTACCAGCTGTCTGCATGCAGAAGATGAGACTATCTGTTTTCATAGAAACCTGCAGCCTCAGACTCTTCTCTCGTCAGAATCAATTTGATGGCAGTGGTTCGTATGACTGATTTGGAGACTGCTGACTAAGACAATAACCATCTCAGCCTTTTTATAGTATATCTTTCAAAAGAGAGAGGGATTTTAATAAATAATTAATAATCAATCCTTTGGCATCATGATAAGTGCTAGTAAGGTAAAATAAAAGATTTAAATGTAGATTAAAAAGAACCAACTTAGCCAGAATTCTTAGAATAGTGTTTATGAGAGGTTATCTATTGACTGATTTCTAAAGTCTTAGCTTACTTTTAAAAATGCAGAGCAAAAACCCCATATAGATAGAGGGCACTGTGCACAAAGCACTGAGTGTGCAGCGAAACATAAAAGAGAAACTAGAGCTAGAGAAGTGTTGTTGGAGAAGGGAGAAGCACAACAGGCAAAAAGGAGAACAGATAGTTGGGGTGAAAATTTGAAACAATTTGGAACAATTTGGAAAGTTATTGAACAATATCAGAAGCCTCGGGTAATTTGAGCATATTTTAAATGCACTTTGTCTACATTATAAATAATAATTAAAGAAGATTAAGAACTGATTAGTGAGGTAATTTATAAGGCTAAGATAATATTCTAAGTGAAAGGTGATTGGGGATCTGGACAGATTGTTGAATCTGGAAATGGAGAGAAACTAAAAAAGATATATTTCAGAAACATAGTTTAAATAACCTAGCAATTTATTAGCTATGGAAGAAGGTGATAGGGAAGAAGTCAATAGAGAATCTCTGGTTTCTGGTGCAATTTGAACTGATTACCTAATGTGGAAAAAAAGAGAAAACTACTTAAGTGAAACAGATATGGATAAGAATTCTATTTGCAGTTAGAGATATGTCAAGTCTTAGATTTCTATGACACACTCAGTTGAATGTATAATCAGTTATAAATTATGAATAAAGTGATTAGTCATGACTAAATTTTCTAAGGGACAACATTTTAAAAATAATATAAAAGGCATAGAATTAGTCTTTGAAAAATTATCTTAATGATGAATAAAATCCAAGAGAAATATGAGGGGAAGCACCCTACACACACACACACACACACACACAATCATTTTAGTACACATTTTTCCCTCTGGGCAACCATGAAGCCACTATGAGTAAGGGATCCCTGTGGTGTCTCATAGGAAGGTTCTCTCAGGTCACAGTGAGGGTTTTTTTTTTGTGTGTGTGTGTGAAAGCAGTGTCATTCGGCTCTCAATTTTTGTGAGGGCCGATTTAAGAGAATAGCATAAGGCAACGAAATATATTTTACTGCCTGAGAAAAATGTCACAGAAACTGCTGTGATGTGGAACACATCTTACAAGGACAATACAATGCTATGGGAAAAACTGAAGTTTATCATCAGTTTTATCATTTTAAAAAGGTGAACTGTCAATTGATGACTAACTTCATTCTGGATATCTTTCAGTTTCCCAAATTAATGAAAATGTTGATTCGTGGTGCATTTGAAGTTCATCCCACAAGGTCAGACTGTTAACCAAGCTTTCTATTTAGAGGTTCTGAAAAGATTGCATATCAGTGCATGACAAAAAAAAAAAGTCTGATTTTTGACAAATGGGGGCTGGTTTTGCCACGCCGACATTGCACCTGTTCACACAGCCATCTCAATGCACCAGTTTGGGGCATAAAACAGCATGCCTTTCTTGCTCAATGCACCTTCACTCAGTGCTTTTTGTTTCTGCAACTGAAGAGGAACATGAAAGGATAGCTATTTGATGACTTAGAAGAGGTAAAGAAAAAATATGTGGGAGGTGCTGTCAGCCATTTAACACATGAGTTTGAAAAATGTTTCCAAGAATGGAATCAGATTTGACAAAGGTACTAAGTGTAATGGAAAGTACTTTGAAGGTGACAATATTGTTTTGTAAAAAATGAGTCAAATATATAACTTTGAAAAAAATTCCATTGGGGGTACTCCCTCCTATGTGTTTTAAAGAAAGAGTAGCTGGTGGAGACAAGTGCAAAGAGCCAGGGTCCATAGAGATATAACCGGCTGGGGAAGTGCTGAGCTACTGGCCTCTTTTTGGTGGTTCAAACCTCCCCAGAACTACTTGGAACACAGTCCTGGCAAGCTACTTTGAGACGATCACAACAATGATGTCTCTGTGAAGTCTTTTTGCTTTGCAAATGGGTCAGAATCAAGTGAACGAACAGCAACTATGAGCAGTGATAGAGGATGATGATAGATAGATAAACATAGATAGATGATAAAGATAGAAACAAAATCAAAACTCACTGCTACCAGTAGCTATTTTAAGGAAAAGTGAAAGAATAAGCTATGGTCTAATGGAAATTTTTCTGAATAATGTTTCCCATAACCAGACTCTGCACAATTTTAAATGTTTACGTGTTCAGTGCCAATGGACAACTTTTGTGATGTCTATAAACAACGCTTATTCCAGATGCACACATCTCCCTGCTGTGGAATGGTTAGTAAACAAATGCTGTCAAATAGCATCTTTGAGCCAGATTCCACATAAAGAATGGTGCATATCTGTGTTCAGGCTGATTCACAGGAACAGCACTGCATTTTTCCCCCAACATTCAGACTTCAAGTTAAATAGGAAGATTTGTTTGGTACATTTTTTAGAAAATACAGCTTTCTCAGACAACTTTCTCATTTGCTTTCTTTTCGCTCATTAATCTTGAAAAGTAAATGAAATCACGATTGAGTTATCTTTGGAAAAATTACTCCTGAAGCAAAGAAACAAGTTACTTAAATACTTGTCCTTTTAGGAATTAAGGGAGAAAAAGGAAGTAGAGAGGGCCAGGTGGACAATGATAAGGAAAGACTGTGCACTCTGTTTCAGGAAAGTTAATGCAAAGACCTTGTTTTCTTTTGGGGAGGGAAGTGGAAAAGAATATAACCTCCAAGCAGGAGTAAGATGCAGAAATTCGCTGTCCATAATACTAACAGAAAATGGCAGCATGAGGGATAAGTTACTGAAAGATAATATACAAGAAAACCTAAGACAATATATTTAAACAGTGGGACATTAGGTATCTCCTAGCTCTGAACTCTGTATCTGTATGCTATGAAGAGGAAACCTGGCTGAACATAGCATGAAGCCTTCATAATAAAATTAACAAATTAGATAGTGTTCATCACTATGTTAATGATGGAACTGTCAGCTCCTATAACAATTTAAAGTCTCAAAAATCGAAAGAGGCAAAGGGTAGTCATACTTTATCTCAAAGGGTTATATGAGTCAAAATCAACTTGACTTTAGTGAGTTTTTTTGTGTGTTTTTTAGCTTTGCTTTGGTCTTAGGTTATGGTAAAGGGGTGTCCTTGGGGTATAAATGTGTTAGCTTATAGGTTTACCCTAATACATTCCCTTATCGTGCCAATTTCCCTAAGCCTTTGCATATGTTTTTCTATATTATACCAATTTAAGTCTGATAATTTAGACTTGGAATATCTAGCAATATCTTATAAAACATCTGCCTTGAGGCTGAGCCCCGGTGGCGTAGTGGTTGTGCGCGGGACTACGGCCCACCGGGTTGGAGGTTCAAATCCAGCAGCAAGGTTGGGCCTCCTACTCCTACCACCAGAGGGCAGTGATGCCCAAAAAACAAAAAGCAAACAAACAAATAAAACATCTGCCTTAAAACAAATGCTACAGGAGCAATACAGCATGCAACCTCAGGTATAGGTGGAGGCGATAATGATTTTATTGAGAATGGAATGGATTCCCACTTCTTAGTTAGCCGCCCAACACTTAATCCACAGCACCACCAGAGCTTGATCTTAGGTTCTTGTCACTGAAATGAGATCATAACATTAGGATTGCCCTGCTCCACGCTGACACATTTGTCATTCACTAGTTGGTGCAAGGCTCAAATAATCAGCTAATTTCAGTTCTCTTCTTTCAGGTGAGTGTGGTGCCTGAGAATAAACTCTTTGGACACAGAGTTGACATTTTCTTCAAATACTAGAAATATAACATAGGCACGGCCACTAAGTTTTCCTGATATCTCTGGGCTAGCCCAGAACTCACAATCATTGTATTCGCCATTGACCCTCAGATATACTAGAGTTCTAATGAGTTAAAATACCATTGTTTTCCTTTTTTTAACATTCAAATGATACTTCTTCCTCTAACCTATCTATAGAAAATCTTTGCTTCTGAGTGTGTGAAGAACTAGGAGCAGGATTAGTTTCCCTTATAAATTAAGAGATAGCAATCTTTTCCTCTCAAGCTCAGCATGTAGCCTGTCAGAGAACAAAGAAGGGAAGGTGCCGGTGAAGGTATTTCATGATGCGTTGTCAGTGTTCTCTGTTTCTATTAGAAGGAAATGTAAACAAACAAAAACTTGTTCCAGGTTTTCAAGACTCAGTTGGGATGCTTCTGAGCAATAACTCTAATCTTGCTCTTGCAAATGGTACTGTGGTGTTTTCTGTTTTAAAAACACCTATAAGTAATCAATATAGCAGAAATTTATAATTTCTTATAAAGGACTTTAGAAAATCTGTATTCTTTTTTTTTTTGCTAAATAAGCAAGGAAGTAGGAATATCAGGAAGGTGATATTTCTCCATTCTCCCTTGCCCTATTTTCCTCCTACTGAGATGAAAGGCATCCTTTCTCCTTACTATTGAGGAAATAATGATACTTTGCAATCATTCTTCAAATATACTCATAGCTCTTTCATTAACACTATGAATTACATATCAATAAAATTGCTGAAATACAGAAAACTGCTTTCAATTTATAAGGGCTTTATGCAGGACAGTATGGCCAGCCTCATCAAATTTTGTGGAGGGGATATGGTACAATGAGTTTTCACTTTCCTTTAAGTTGTGGAATTCTCACAGATATGATCCTGACATTGAGTACATAAACAATGCGTGAAATGCTAAGAGACTCAAGCATAAAGACCTCTTCTCTTTGATACTTGAACAGACTGTAGAGGTTTGCCCAGTCTGCTCCTACTCTTCACCCTAGGCAACATCATTCTATTCCCTGGCCTCAGGGACCGCCAGTGGGCTGCAAAACCCATGATTTGGATCATTCATATATTTTAACTTCTTGAATATTTACATATGTGTTTTCAACTGTGTGCTCAGTTTCTGATGCATGACTACATTTAAGTTTGTCTAAAATGGAAAACCTCTTTTTCTCCCTTACCACACAATCCCCTTTACTTTCTTTCTGCTTCTCTCCATCATGCTGATACCACTTTCGATTATTATCCAGATACATGGTGTGGCAGTGATGTACTCGTGCCAGTTTGCTTAAGAGTGTAGGGGGTGAGGTCTAACCTGTCAATCTGGAGATAAACAATGAGACCTCTGTGGGGGCGTGGCTTTCTCCTGAGAATTCTGGGAAATCTCGCGATATTTGCTCCATCAGCATGAGAGACGTATAGCCCACCTCACCTAGGAAATCCTCCCCACAACCTAGTAGACATTTGATAACCTCCATCTCTGAGTTCCCTTTATTTTTTTTTCCTTTTAATATCAGTGAAAGTAGGGATTGTCAATCCTGAATCCATTAACAAATAGTCATCCTGTAGGTCAGAGGAGAAGCGCTCCATGGGATTTCTGAGATTAAAACTTTAAGGAAGTGAGTGGGTTCAAATCACGGACATTTCTTTTAAGAGTTTAAGACTTAATCCACTCTACTGACATGGTTCTTTTTAAACTTTAATTCTACCGTTCTGTCATGGTGGTGGTGGTGTTGCTGTCCGGTGCCCTTGAGTCACTTCCTGATCAAAGCACTGCCCAGTCTTGTGTTATCCTTCAAATTGTGCCTGTGCCTGAGCTCATTGATGCAGCCACTGTGTCAACCCGTCTGGTTGAGGGCTTCCTCTTTTTGGCTGCCCCCCCCCCACCTTTAACAAGCATGATGTCCTTCTCCAGGGACTGCTCTTTCCTAACAATCTGTCCAACGTAAGTGGGCCCAGTGTGGACACCCATTTATATTGATTATGCATTCGCCCAACTAGCCTTTCCAAATTAGGTCAAGTGGGAAATATGTGACCTGGACTCAGTGAAACAAAAGTAATATTAATGTGCTAGTCTGGGTAGACTAGAGGAACAAATTTCATAGATATGCATATGGATATAAAGGAAGTGGTTTATAGATAAAAGAAATAGGACATTTAGAAAGCATCCCAATCCAGTCCAGTACAAAGTCGTAAGTCCAATATTAACTCATATGACTGATAACAGTCTATGAAGTCTCCTTCCAACTCATGAAGTCACAGGTCAGTGAGTGCAGAGTCCTGGCACCAGCAGGGGTCCCCTCATGGCTCCTTGCTTCTAGGGTTCAGGGTCCATCAACAGCATCCCATGGTGGCAGAAGCAACTCATTTCTGGCTGAGGTCCCCCATGTGGCAACCCCAGATTCAGAGGTCTGGCTCCATCAGGACAAGGCCGTGTGGACTCTCCACTGACTCCTATAGCATCTTGGATGCTGCCATCTTATCTTGTCCGTGATTCATTGTCTCTGAGACTAACTCCCAACAACTGGGGAAGATAGCTTCTCATGTTCATGAGGGAAATATCACAAGATTTCCCAGAAGTCTCAGGAGAAAGTCATGCCCACATAGAGGTCTCATTGGCTACTCAATGGCTATCTCCAGATTAACAGGCTAGACTCCACCCCTACATTTCAACCATACAGTTAACATAAACACATGACTGCCACAATTATGATTTTATAATTAATACAGTTTTGTTTGTGTTGACTATATGAAATAGTACAAACTGGGCTAACAAACTCTTGAGCAGATGAAGGCCTATGGAATTCAGCTTAAGTAAAGAGAAATGCTTTCAAGTTAGCATCTCAATCGTAAGCATGTGGGTGTTTCTCAAAGTGCAGCAAAGTCACCCATACACTTAAGTGTTTAAAGTACACCTCCTGCAATTTAGCTCAAGCTGCAATTTAGAACAATTTAAGATAAAGATTCACCAAGTACAAGGATTCTAATCACTCCCCCTTTCCAAATTACTCTGTTTTAATTTTATAATATTAGATGCCTCAATTAATGAGTTGTTAGATTCATTGAAATTGAGAAATAAAATCCCTATTCCTGGGTGGTTCATGATGCTGAAATATAAGGTATAATATAATAATGTAATATTCTTCAATTAAGAGGGAAATTAAATGTGCTCAATGAAAACAGATATTATTTTTTTAAACTAATAGAGACACATTGCATGTGGGTCATAACCTTAATGAAGCAGTCTGAACCAGGATACTGTTCTAGTCACAGACAATACCTGGATTAGCTCCAGGACCAATGTGCAGTCTTTTGCTAAGTATGTCCTGGGACGCTAATTCCCAAGGTAAAGTATGTGATGAAGTCAGGAGAAGAGAAAGAACAGACAGGCAATTAACTGAGGAAACACTTGAGAAAAGCATAAATCAATGTTTAAACAGCAGCAACAACAAGATAAACCCACTGCTGTCAAGTTAATTTTTATTCAGAGTGACCTTATAGGGAAAAGGCAAAACTACTTCATGGGATTTCTGAGACTGTAAATCTTTACAGAAGCAGGCAGGCTAATCTTTCTCCTTAGATCTAGCAGAACAGCATTTAACCCATTATGCAACCAAAGCTCTTTATAATCAGTATTTACTCAATTTATTCTCACAATGGAATGCATTCCATTTATTTGGGTGGGTCATGTTCACAAACTTGCAGCATCAGATTTTATCACAAAACATGTTTTATAAGGTTTTCCAAGAGCAATGCTTATTTATACTGCTTAAGGCTCTTGATTTACATGGATATTACTTAAACTCAAGCTTGCTCCCATTGAGTTGATCCCAACTCCAAGCGACATTGCAGGTTACAGTGAAACTGCCCCTTTAAGTTTCTGAGAATTTGACTATTTATAGTATTAGAAAACCTCAATTAAAATATAAATGTGGGCTGAGTCGCGGTGGCTTAGTGGTTGTGCACGGGACTGTGGCCCACTGGGATGGAGGTTCAATTCCAGCAGTGGGGCTGGGCCTCCTACTCCCACCACCGGAAAGCAGTGATGCCCCCCACAAAAAAAACAAAACAAACAAACAAACAAAAAATAAAATATAAATGCATCTAGAGACATGTATGCACATCTTCTGCTTGAAGAGGCAATCTATTTTTAACATTCTATTTTATTTATTGTCATCTTTGTCATTATAATTTCACAGGGGGAAAAAGGCATTTTTTCTCCATTTCTGTTGTTCGATAACTTTTGATTTTTTAAGTCATTTTTGAATCCTTAGTAACCCTATGCACAGCAGAGCCACCTACAGCTGGCTCTTCAAACATAATCTTGTGTTTGAGTCCCTTATTGCAGCCACTATGGCAATTCATCTCCTCAACAGTTTTCCTCTCCTTTTCACTCACCCTCTTCTTCACCAAACTTGATGCCCATTTCCAGAAACCAGTCTGTCCTGAGAGCATGTCCAATATAGGTGAGACAAAACTGGGCCATATTTTGGCTGTACTTCTAGGATGGATTTGTTTGCTCTTTTGACAATACCTGGAATTTCAATATTTTTCACCACAAAAAATTCAAGCACATCAATTTTGTGTTCTTCCATAGTCATTGTACAATATTCACATGCATCTGAGGTTATTGAAAGTGCCAAGGGTAGATAAGTATATCTTAGACTTTAGGGTAATATCTTGGTTCCCTAAGACTTCAGGAGATCTTATGCAACATAGTCACCAGTGCAACTATCATTTCTTGACTGTGGCTTTGTGTGTTAGTCTGGGTAGACTAGAGAAACAAATTCATAAACATGCATATGTAAATAAGGGAAAAGTTTATATACAAGAGGACTGGGACATTGAGAAAGCATCCCAACCCAGTCCAGTCCAAGTCTATAAGTCTGAAACTATCTTATATGTCTGATATCAACTAATAAGTCCTCCTCAGACTCATGAAGCACATGCAATGATGCCAGGAAAATTACAGGCCAGTGGGTGCAGAGTTTTGTGTATCTAGTGGTTGCAGAAGCATCTCAGCACTGGCAGGGGCCTCTCTGTGGCTTCTCAAGCATGTCAATGCTGGTAGGGATCTCCCTGTGGCTTTTCCAGCTTCATAGGTCTGGTTCTATCAGTGTAAGCCCATGTGGCTTCGCCTCTGGGATGTCTCACAGGAAATCAGACTTGTGTCTTGTCAGTAGAGTTGTCTCCAAGGGACTAAGCCATAAGTTTCTCTCCTCCAAGGGTGAAACACTGCCAGATTTCCCAGAATTCTCCGGAGAAATCCATGTCCACACAGGTTTCATTGACTATCTCCAGATTGACAGGCTAGACTGCACCCCTACACTCCCAATCCTGAAATTGACACTAGATTACATGACTGCCACATTTTGTGAGCATTGATAAGTGGATCCAAGCAAGATGAGATCCTTGACAACTTAAATCTTTTATTCATTCATCATGATGCTGACTATTGGCGGAATTGTGAGAATATTGTTTTTATTTATATTGAGTTGCAATCCATACTGAAAAATATAGTTCTAGATTTTCATCAGCAAGTGCTTCAAGTCCTCCTCAATCTCAGATCCAAGGTTGAATCATCTTAAAATGATATTTATTTATACAGTTCCCCAAATCTTGATGCCATGGTCTTCTTAATATTGTCCAAATCCTCAGATCAGTTCAGTAGACAGATAATAAAAAGATAGTACAAGGATAAAACATTAACACACACCTTTCCTGATTTCAACCTGTGTAGCCTCCCTTTGTTCTGTTTGAAAAACTGCTTCAGGGTCTCTGTATATGCTCTGAATGAACACAGTGACCTTTTCTTAAATTCACATTTTTCTAAATGCTATCCATAGTCTATTATGCTCCACAGAGTTGAATGCTTTTGTGTAGCTAATAAAACATGAGTAACATGTCTCTGGCACTCTTTTCCACCAAGAGCCATGTCACGGTATCTCGTATTCTACATCCTCTTCAGAGTTCTGCTTGAATTTCTAGCAATTTCCTACAGATGCACTGTTGGAACTCTTATTGAATTATCTTCAGAGACCTTTTCCTTGCATTTGATGGTAATTATAATTTTCAATACTTTCAATATTCTCTTGGGCAGCTTTTCTTTGGATAAGTACAAAAATTAATCTTTTCCATTTGGTGGGCCAGATAACCATCTTCCAAACTTCTTGGTATCCATTTGGTACAAATGAGGGAGCGTTTTCAACGTTTCATCTGTGTGTTGAAATACTTTCATTGCTATCCCATCAGTTCATTCCTGCCAACTTTTTTTAAAAAATGCATTCAGTGCAATTTGAACATCTTCTTTCAGTGCCAACTTATTGGAAGAGATCCATATGTGTATTTATTCCATAGAAGAGTGACTCAGCAGAATGCATACATTATAGAATAATATGATTGGTTTCACATGCAAAAAAAAATTGCTGAAAGCATCTAACAAAGGTTGCAGCAATACATCGACAGTAAGTGTCTAGAGACTCAGACTGGATCCAGAAGAGGGTATGGAATAAGGGATGTCTTTGCTGATGTGGAATGGATCTTGGGTGAAAGCGGTTGATACCAGAAAGATGTTTTCATGAATTTTATTGACTATACCAAGGAATTCAACTATGTGGATAATCTTGATGAGAATGGGGATTCTAGAACACTGCATATGTCTATGTGGAACAAATACCTTGATCAAGAGGACTGTGTGAAGAGAACAATGGTCGACGGTATAGCTTAAAATCAGGAAAGGGGTGTGCCAATCTTTTACCATACACTTCGGTTTGTATACTGTGCAAATAATCCACCAAGTTGAACTGTATGAAGAAGAATATCACATCAGCATTTCAGGAAGACTTAATGCAAGACTTCTTGATGAAAATGACAAAATCTTGTTTGATGAAAGTAAGGAGAACTTAAAGTACTTGCTGATGAAGCATGATAGCTTACAACACATATTGCAATCAATGTAAAGAAAAGGAGACCTCATGTCCACAACTGGACCTGAGGCAACAGCATGATAAATTGAAAAAAGATTGACATTGTCTAGGATTTCATCTTGCTTGTATCCCAAATCTATGCCCATGGAAATGGCAGTCAAAATATCTAAGGGTGCACTTCATTGGTAAATATGCATGGTATCTCTTAAGATTTTTGAAAAGCAAAGTGGTAAGGCAACTGATTTGAGTCATGACATAGTCAAGTGAAAGTTGAACATTGAATAAGGAAGACTGAAGGAAAAGCTATGCATTTGAATTTTAGTACTGGCAGAGAATATTAAAGACGCTGAACTTCCAGAAGAAGAGAAAAATCTGTCTTGTAAGAAGCACATCCTTTCTGCTTCTTAGAACCATGGATGGGAATTAATTTCACACACTTTGGATGAGGCAGCAGGACAGACCACTCCCTAAAAAAGGTCATCATGCTTAGTAAAGCAGAGGGGCAGTAAAAAGGAGGAAGGCCCTGATCAATATAGATCAACATAGTGGCTGCAACAATTGGATCAAATATAACAATTTTGAGGATAGCACAGGAGCATTGCTCTACTCTTTTGTACAGAATATCCCTGTGGGTCAGAACCAACTTAGTGGTATCTAACATCACAAAACTTTGGTTCTCATGAACATATTTCCATTTTCATCAACACTGACATATGAACTGTTTCAAAGTCAGATCTTGACATCCCTGCTAATCATGAACTTATCCATTATCTCTTCTGAAGATATATTCAATTTGATCCCTGTATAGTCTATTGAGCCAGATTCATGTATATAGTTGCTGGTCATGTGTTGATGGTGCATGTTTGTGATGAAGAAGCTGTTGAACTTACATGAAACTCTCATTCAACCTTCAGGTTGCTTCTTTCACAAATGCTGTATTTTCCAACTTCTGTCCTTTCTCTTTGTTTTCTATGTTCACATTCCGATTGCCAAAAATAATCTATCTATTTTGATTCCGTGTTTATTCAATTTCAAGCTGATGAAGTTAGTGGAATTATTCAATTTATCCATAACTAACCTTAGTGGTTAATACATACATTTAAATAGTAGTTGCTTTGGTAGAATTTTACTGTAGGTAATAGGTATTAACCAAACACATATAGCATTGTACTTCAATCTAGATCTTGAAATGATATTTTTATCATAAGTGGTGACCTCATTGCTCTTGAATTTGTCTTTGTTAGCATAGTAAACTTTATGATTGTGGGGCTTCTAAGTGGTCAGCACCAGTCCATTTTAGCTCTGTAATATGTAAGATATTAATTTGTAGGTGTTTTATTTCATTTTGAATAGCTTTCATTGTCCTTAGGTTCACACTTTGTACAGTTCACCTTCCACTTATCAATGGGAATTTGCACCTGTTTCTTCCCTTTGTGAGCCATGCCCAACGAGGGATGAAGCTCGTGAAGGCTGAACTCTCTCCACGTCATTGGGATTGATTCTCCTTTGTGGAGATAGTTTTTCCCTAGTCATATTCTAGTGACTTTCAGCCCACAGGGTTAATCTTCCTGCATTATATCTGACAATGGTAGTGGCTATTCCTATGGTTTTTAGTGGCTAATTCCACAGAAGAAGCAGTGAATTCCTTTCCCGATTTGTTTGTACTTTGTAAGCTCTGCAGAAAACTGTTAACCTTGAGTGAACTTGCTGATGTTTGACACAGCTTCCAGCATCAAAGCAACACTTAAGTGACCAAAATAAGAAAAATCAACAGACAAATAATGGAACTCTATTTCTAGACTTTAAAAATTCAGTAAATATAATATTTTTATCCTTAGATCTTTTGTAAAATTATAACTAATCAACAAACTTACCTTTATTAATAGACTCCCCTTATTCTTTTTCTGAAAAAGTATCCACAACTGCTTTCAATATTGCAGTTTTGAAAAAAAATATCCAGAAACATGTGCCTGAGGAAACTATTTTCTATAATAACATGAATTCCTCAGATAGTGGCAAAAGCCCATTTCCTGCTGCTAGGCTTTTAATGGAAGAGAGATGAATAATTTTTCTTTATAGCTTCGAACAATGTTTAAATTATTCCCCCATCATTTCAGTTTCACAAGAAATAATACTCATTCCCTGAGCACTTCTTCATGGGTGTTACTTGGTATCACCGTTGATCTCTTTTGCATCTGCTTCAGTGTCTCCTTATGAATTATGGGAGCCTAGTCTCAACAACTTAATAAGAGTGAAACTTGGATTTTACCAATTTCACTGTCATTCCAATCTTCTGCTGAAAAACAACAACAAACATTAAGAACAGTACTCTCTGGAACTGATTTTTTTTTGGCTATGTCTGCCTCTGTTTACTATTGCTTCTTCTGCACTTGTCAAACCTCTCCTTTCCAACTACCCTTCATATCCAGAAACATACAATGTTTCATACACTGTAACTGCTAAACATTGTAGTTTATTATCCTATCGTTATGGAATAGGATCTTATGGGACTATTCAAATAAAGTAACAGAGCACCAGATTCCTTCATTATGTGAAGACATGATTCTGTTGTAAAGAATAATACTAATCTTTCCAGTGGATAAAGTGAAAGTGTTTTAATTGGATTACTGGTGTGACTCGTGGGTTCCATAGAAATCTATAATACTTAGTTAGATAAAATTTTAACCTGGCTGAAAAGATTTGTTAATGAGCAGTGTTGCTTGTTGTTTCTGTTGTTTGCTTTTTTCATAATTCCCTGGGAATTAATTGATTTTTAAGAGTAATATATCTTTCCCACATTGTAAGCCAGGGGACTTCTACTGGTGTTTTATTATATGATAAGGAGTTCCTTTAGAAATGTACAGAAGGAACTAGATATCTTAGTATATACTTATTAATAGCTGTTCTTAAATAATTACCCTCAAGAGTCTCAGTACTGGCTGGATTTAATAACAATGATGTGTACATTGATACGATATTTTTTTGAATATTGAAAGCACACTTTGTCTTTCCAAGACCTTCTGATGACTTCTCAAATCACTCTAAACTCCTTAGAACATGCTCACCTGAAAAACAATCTAAGGACTTCAGCCAATTAGACTCATGGCAATCCATGTGTCCAGAATATGACTATGCTGTAATAGAACTGTAACTTTCATAAGTATATTACCTTTGCAGAAAGGCCGAATGATCTACTTCTGAAACTGTAGTCATTGCAAACCCAATGGAACACGGCGTTATACTTACAGTCATCTTGAGTCAAAAATGGTCTGCTAGCCATAGTTTTTCATCTTCTGCTACTCTCTCCTATTCACAAAGCTGTTTCCAGTGCTCGGACTCATTAGACACGTTCTGCCTAAGCCCTTTGTTGCTGCTTGAAGTTAAAGTTCGCTCACTCATGGGGATCCCCTAGAGTTTTCAAGGCTCTGGTCTTTGCGATGGACAATCCCAGGCATGACTTTTTTTTTTATTTTTTTTTTATTTTTTTTATTTATTTATTTTTTTTTTTAGGCATCACTGCCCTCCCAGGCATGACTTTCAAAGCACCTCTGGGAAGGATCAGACTGCCAACCGTTTGGCTAGCAGTCAAATACATTTACACCGATCAATTCTTTACACTTTGGGTTTCCACTATCTGGAGGATGTACTTTCCCTCATTAGTCACACGACTTAATTTTCACATTTCCTTTGAAGCAAAAGCCAGCTCCTCAGAAATGTTTTCTTGTTATTGATGCAAACTTTCAGTCTTGTCCAATATTTCGTATCCCTAAAGGCTACTTAATTTTTCCACATAACTTAGAAAGATGTAATATAGTTTATAGTCTACTTACTTCATCTTTAGTCTGCATACCCCAAAAGAATGAAAGCTCCATATGAGCTATATTGTTCACTTTTGTACCCCATGTATTTTTTAAATTATGCAATGTAAATATAACAACAGCAACAACAAGACCCTGCTGTAAATGAAAGGAGGCCTGTGATGTCATGATGAGTTGGCGTGCTATCCTTAAGGCCAGCAATTAGAACCCAGAAGTCATTCTGTGGGAGAAAGATGGGGCTCTGGATCCCCCAAACCTTTACAGCCTCAGAGGCTCTTGTTGCCAGGACTGCTCTGTCCTATGAGTAGACGAAAGTGGGAATTGGCTTGATGGCAGTGTTCTTTTGGGTGGGGAGCGGATTCCAACACAAGCAGAGTGTTTAGACAAAGTCGACTGCTCCTAAATGACTTAGAAGCCTGAAGATCTTTGGAGAAGCACTCTGCCTCATCTTTGAACTGTGGAGTTGCTAGGGGTTCGAGCCTCCAATGTCTGGATTGACACTTAAGCACTGCAACCACTGTACCACCTGGGCTACTTAGGCTTTTAATAAGTGCCTGATAAATGTCGGTTAAATAAATGGGTAAATACTTTAATGAATTTAAGCTAGATATAAGGACAATTTAATTGATAATTTAAAAGAGTCCACTATGTTTGACTGTGCATTGTTTCTACTTGGGACCTGTTATCCGTAGGGAAGCAATTTTTAATGAAAAGAGCTATAAACTACTACCCTGGCATTCAATCCATTTCAACCATTGGAGTGAAATGACAAAAAGCAGGACCCTCATTATGTGTTTCCATTCATGGAAAGAATACAGTTAGGATTTTATTTTACACAAAGGTCAGAAAATTCAAAGTGATAGTTGCCATACCAACTACCACATGGGCCCTCAGCTCATATGAATTTTTGCTATTACTTATATCTATTCTTAACTTTTATGCCTTAAAATATATAAAGGCAATGTGTCTGCCTTACTGCTGCAGTGGGATTTGTCTACAATTTATGCTTCAGGGCGCACCACAGGACTGTGACATAACAGAACACACAAAATCCTCCTTTCTCTTTAGCATTGAGCAATAGAATGTATTTACTTTCCTTCTGGCGTCCACCAATAAAAGACACTGTTCATGTTTTAAAGGTGGTGTTATGCGTTCAGGGGGAGAAAAACTCAAAGACAGTTACACTCTGTATCTGCCTCAGTTTTCCCCAAAGCCTGAGCTTTATTAAGGTACTTTGTCCTGACATATGTGATGCTCATTTTTTATCCATCTTATGAGACTCCAGGCACAAAGCCTCCTCCTTAATCTTGCAATTCATATGGAAATTAGAACCATACAGGTCCGTCTGTCTCAGTGAGATTACTACTTGTCTAGAGCTGTCTTTCAGAAGAAATAATCAAATCAAAATATCTGGAATGTCATTTTTAGGACCTTCACAGAATGCATATTTAATGCCAACAACATTTCATAACATTAATTTCTGCCATCATTACAGAAAACTAATAAGTTTCTAAATACAACATCTGAGCCCCTTGTGCATTGCTTTTATATCAAAGCCATGGGTGTAGTGTCTATAAAATTATATACTAATCAGACTAAACTAAAAGGATAGGTCAAATTCACCAAGGTCCATGAAAGCCAGACAATAAGAAGACACCTACAACAGGGGTTTTGCCGTTTACAAAAAGACAAAGATATGGCCCCACAAAGTCTAACAACAGATGCACTTCGGTGAGAAATAGAATGGAAGGGCTTTGTTTCTCCCCACTTAAATAAAATGTTGAATTTAATTGTTTGGAGCCATATCTATTTACATGGTTTTAAAAGCACAAAGTAGTCAAGTGATTTACATGCTGATAAATTCCAGCCATTCACCATACTCCATAGTTCACTTCATTCATCACTTCTCAATCAATGTCAAGGCAGCAGGAGCAGCTGTTGGGACATTTTCCTATATCTTTCCAGAGTTAGTTTTCTTTAGTAAGGCAAATATGGAAAGCTACTGATATTTTTTTCCTAAGTGATATTCAAAGTAGCCACATTTTAAGAGCTCTGAATAGTTTTTAAACAGAACTACCAAATTGCTTTGTCCTTAGTAAAGCTGATTGCATTCCCCTTGTTTTCACCTATTGAATTAAGCTAGAACTCTTCCTTAAGCCATGTTAAGCAGCAATATTAACAACATATCAAGGTTGAAAATGGAGTCCACGTTGACAACTTTTTGAAGAAATCAAAATGTTCTTGAGTACATGTTGAAGTATAAATGTTTTAAATATTTGAAAAACAAAGAGCAATGTATCTACTGATATCTCATTTTTCTAATCATAGGAAAAAATGAAGACTTGTTTGGAAAAACCTATGATGTATTATATTACAGATTAATTATGGCAGTAAATATGTATATAGATTTCTTAAATGCAGTTGCTTACTATATTTTTGAAGCCATTAATACAAAACTTAAGTGTCTAGTTTTATAGTTTATCATTTTGCACTGAATGGAATTCTATATAAAATTAAAGTTGATGCAATGGGAATTATATCCATTTTTCTTGTGTAATGTTATGTAGCAATCTCATGGTTCATTTTAAGTGATAATATTTGTGTTTCAGTTTTTGTTTTCTATCTGCACAGTTCAAATGCTAGGCAATGGTAACACATTCTCCTATTCTCTCCATTCAAAGGAGAATATGCCTTTAGAGATTGATATACTTATCTTGGTGATAATTATTTTAAAATACATGTAACAATTGTTTAAGGCAGACTGCTACATCTGAAGGATGATTGAATTTGAAGGGAGAGAAAATTATTTTGAATCCTTTTCAGCTACTCTCTAATAGACTGTGACTTTGAGAAAATCAGCAATCTGCTATTTAACGGAAAGGTGACTGGCTATAAAATTCTGTTTAAAATCTATATGGGAGTTAAATAGAAAAGTACGCAGAAAGAATAGATATATATCCAACTGAAGAAAAGTGAAAATATAGAAATTAGATGAAATATGTAAAAAGTAGAGAAAAAGAACATATATAGCTTAGCTTTCTGTTTTAATATCTGTGTATTTTATGTACCTGACCTATAAAAGTCACCTACAGAAAATTTCTAAATTTCCTTTTCAAAAGACTGATGAAGAGGTGAGTGGTGATAAAGAGAAGAGATAAGAGAGAATATTCACAATTTATTTGCTGGACAATTGATTCTTTGTGGGGGTTACTTTATCCCCCCCCATTATGAATTAACTGAAATTAGAGAAAAAGTATATATATGTTGATCCTCTTCCCGCAAGCTCTCTCATGACCATGAATAGACTGACAGTAGGATTTGTGTACTGTTCTCAAATATATTCATTAGCTTATTAGTCTCTTAAAAATCTTGTGAGTGAAGCATTTTAATCTCTATAATCTCTAAAAATATTTATGCATGTAATGTGCAGTTACACAGAAATGTCCAGAAAATTTAACAACATATAAATGTTTAAAATGGAGTACATGTGGACAACATTTTGAAGAAATCACCTTAATATTTGAGTTCTACTTTCCTTATACCCACACAACTTTAGTGTCACTCAAACAGACCAAAATTCTATTTATCTTTCATGAAAATATAATCTTCCTCACTTTCCTGACTGTGGACAACAGATGCAATTAATGATAAGCAACCCTCTTACATTCTCTTATCCATTACACTATTTCAGTCTTGGTGATGTATCTGAGATGTTTCTCACATAGTAGATTTATAGATTATTTACTCTACAGAACATCAACTTACAAGCTGCAAAAGAAGGTAGTAAACTTCACGAGTCTCTGAAAATTTGCAGTAAAAGCATAAGAAAAAGTCAGTGAAATATCCTCCTCTTCAAAATATGAATTTTTGTTAATGAATAGAGAAATATATATTTACAACCTCAAAAATGACATTTGTAAATCCAAATTAATTTTCACAGTCCCTAGCGGTGGGGTATATATTGCTATAAATTTAAATGGATAGTGTTGATTTGTAGATTAAATTTAAATTCACATTAGAATTTAAAAAAATAATAACTACAATTTCACCTAAGGATAAAAAGAATTTAAAAAGCAGCATAAGGATTAATAAAGATCATAAAAGTATTATGCAGATGTTGTCATCCTTAATTTCAAACTAGAAAGCACGATAAGTGGAAATCAAGTGTATAATACTGGGTGACTTAGACATGACTATTGCTAACTCTTTTGGCATAAAACTATATTTAGTGGGTGTGCATGTGTGTGTATTCATAAGAGATTGAAAGGCACTGAAATTGTCAACTCTAGACAAACAAACAAAGAGGAAATTTCAAGTCATCCATTCATCCCTTGACTCAGAATCACACTGGCCCCACAAATATCAAACTTGACCTATGTTCCATTGAGGTTCAGAGTAGGATACAAGAATTTCTTCTGAGTCACCACTGGGTAAATTTAAATGGCCAGACTTTCAGTTAGTGACCAAGTATTCCAGCATTTTCGTCACCAAGTGTTGATTTTCCACTCTTAATCCAAGAAGTATTGTTTTTATATAACCCATTATCTCAACAAGTGCCATCCACCTCCTTCAGCTTGTATCAGAAGAGACAAGCGAGGAGAGAGAAGAGGAAGCTTAAGAGTCCTCTTGAGTGCAACCTTCCTATGGGATTTGCTTTGAATCGCCACGAGTAGAGAACAACGCCAACTGATGAATTGACCTTCTGCTGAGGCTGAGAACTTACCTGTCTGCCTCTATTAATTTCAAGGCTGTGAAGAAGAAAACTCCAGAGAGACACAGTGCAAAATAGCTTCTGCTTGCATTATTTGATCTGAAAAGGATATGTAAGTTTTCCATGAGGAATCAATTTGAAGGGAAATAACTAAGTTGAGCAACGTTGCCCAAATGCCAGCTGAGAGGGTTGCCCTCAGGAAAATGGATTCTCAAAGAAAGTCACAGCTAAAAGCATAACCAGGAAATGTGAGAGGACATTGCAGAAGAGAAGTGTCCTGGAAGCTGACAGAGGGTCTTCTAACCACCCCATAAGAGCATTCTTCAAAGAAGTCTGTAGTTGATCCTGAGCACAAGTCACTGTTAATTAGCAAAGCTAGAGAACTGAAAGCATTACGTTTGATAGAAAGCAATAAAGCCATCAGAATATGACCAGTTAGTAAAGAGACAGAGAGTCCTGGTGATGTGGTGGTTAGGCATTGCGCTGCAATTGCAAGGGTTGGCATTTCAAAACTACCAGGGAGAAAGACTGGGGTCTCTACTCCCATAAAGATTAATGGTGACAGAAACTCACAAGGGTCGCTAAGATTCAGCATTGACTGGATGGCAGTAAGAGTAAAGAGATACAATTCTCATTTCTTTTTCCCGCTTACCTTCTTCCAACCTAGATTCCAAAGAGGCCCAGTAAAATATCTCACCTGTAGCCTTGCCTGATTTTCATTTGACATTATAAGCAGTTATATTACTGGCAGATCCAGCTAAATGTCTTGTTCTTTAGGTCTGTGAGTGAATGCTTATTTTACTCTTTTCTTTGTCCTGGGCTATATATTTCCTCTAGATCAGAATCCTTTCTCGTATGGCAAAGTTGTTCTAGGCCTTGTCATTGAAAGACTCTCACTCCTCTCTTCTGTGATTGGGCAGCACACAATTTTGAATGACTTCTGACATTTCCCCTTTACATTGAGCTTACCAGCAGATACATACCATTAGAGTAATGGAATGAATCTTGATTCAGATGAAAGGCCTGGAAGTCCACTATGAGCATATTAGAGCCTTTGAAAACCCATGTGGTTACTTATACTGTAAAACACATGGGGTCATCAGGAATCAGAATTGACTCAAAGGTAACTGGTTTGGCTTCATGTTAATGTTTTATTAGCAGTTCAATTCACATACATGAAATATACAATGATTTTGATATTTTGAAATGTGCTTATTTGTTCTCATTGATGTATAAAAAAGGAGGGCAATGTAGTTAATTTGGCTTTTTCTTCTAACCATTTTCTTTATTCAAGAGCCAAGCAAAGCTGCTGGGTTTTACATCTTGCTCCACTTAATCTTCCACAAATTTCTTTATTTTCTTCTAAATGCAGAAAACCTAGAGCACAAAAATCAAAACGTTTGTTGAAATGTCTTCATTGAGGTTAAATCAAAGAGCAGAAAAGTCCTGAGTAGAACGTTAATGAGCCTAGGACAGGCAAATAAGCTAAGTCTATTACTATGAAATAAACTCCCTAGAGGAAGTCTTTCACTGGAATAGTTCAAAATTAACTCAGAATTTTTTTTCAGTTAGAAACTATAGGTTCTTCACCACAACCATCACCCTGTAACATTTCCAGAAACATTCAATATGTGAATTATAATTTTCATCATTCAAGAAAAGAAGGAATTATGATTCTCAATTTTTGTTCTCACTTAAGTAACAACATGTTTTCTAATTCTGTCTGTAAGTCTCTTTATTACCTTGACTATGCTGTACATTCCTACTACTGTCATCATGCATGTGCAGAGCCATAGTCTGACAGAAACATGCTGACAAAGTAGATATCCAGGGCCTTTCATCAGACTATGTTCATGATTCCAAATAAATTTCCCTATCTCTTCATCAGATGCTAGCTGCTGTTAAGGTGGGGTCTCTAGATAAGTAAAACCAATGACACATACATAAAGAAACAGGCACACACTGAGACAGAGAAAGAGAGACGGAGAGATCATGAAGGTGGCTCCCACAGTTGTAGAGCTGGGTAAGTCCAAATCCTGGCAGTGTGATGTCCTTGGTTCAGAGGTTTAACTCGAAGCACCTCCTGACTCATAAAACTGATAAACCTGAGGTCGGAAGATTAGGCTTCTGATCTCAGAGGAAAATGTATCAAAGCCAGAAGGTCAGGTATGGATGCCATGACTCCCAGAATTACCAGGCAGTATCATGGGCAGTTGGCTCATGTTCAAAGACTCAGAGGTCATTGAGGAAGATGCATGATCCAGACCTAGATAAAAACATGCAAGCTTTCCCATAAGGTGTACTTCTATTGGAAGGAGGCCACAGCTCACGGTTGATCAATCAAGGTAGTCACTTCCATTTTGGATTAAATGATCCAGAATTTATATTCTATATGTTTTTCTATCATTTGATAATTCATCATTCCTGTCATGAACCACCAAACCACTCACCCCCTTGATTATATCTTTCCTTACTTGTCTTTGCATTGGCATTCTACTGACTTTAGTTCTGGATCGTGCCCATGCTCCTGTGTGCTCTCTAATCATTCACCAGAAGCACTACCTTGTTCTGGGGCTTGTTTCGGAACCACATTAGCCATGCATTAATGTAGATCATCTAATGTGTTGTTAGGCAACAAAAAATTGTATATGGCTGGTAGATGGAGGAATAATTTACCATGGTTGTAGTGTTTAGGATTTGGAATTTGATACTGTAACTGTATATATTTCAGATCTCACAGCATAAAAAAAACTGTCAAAAGCCCTGGAGCTAGAAAAGCTATAATAATCTGCTTATTTTGTTGTTGTGAGAAAGGGAGCTGTTACAAGAAAGTTGGTGACCACAGAAAACAGGCAATAATAATTTCCCTTGGTAGTCTATGACTGTATTTAAAGAATGACCAAATTATATGATCTGTCATGCTTTAGACTGTGGGTCAAGATATATTTAAAATGGGCTAAAGGGGAGACCATATTAAGTAGCATAAATGAGATTATCTCCAGATTTGTGCCTCAGGGTTGTTTTGATAGTGCCCTTATGGACATAAGAGAAAAATATAACGAGAAACTCTTTAAGACAAATTCTTCATATAAATTTCAGACACTATCTCATTCTGGAGTTAAAACAACACATATGAAAAACTAAATCCACAACCATAAATAGAGTTCCAATTATCCCAGTGCATGAAACTGCATGAAACTACTTTGTTTCTGGTATAAAATGTCAACATTCAGTGTGTGTGTATGTGTGTTTGTGTGTATGTGTATATGTGTATATATATATATATATGACAGTGTATATATCACAATGTTACATAGCTATATATCTCACAATGTTACATATCATCTATAGATAGATAGATAGATAGAGATATAGACAGATATATATCTAGATTAGATAGAGATATTTATCATAGACATGAGGGATAGTCCTCCAACATGAAAGTTTTTTTTCCCAATGCTATATATTTAATTTTTCTTGACAAATCAAACATATCACCTTCAAAGTACTCTCCATTACACTTAACACATTTTTCAAATCTTCAACTCCATTCTTGAAAGCATTTTTTAAACTCATCTGTTTGGATGACTGACAGCAACTCCCTCTTTTTTTTCTTCACCTCTTTTAAGTCACCAAATTGCTGTCTTTTCATGACCTTCTTCACTCATGGAAATAAAAATAAGTCACATGGAATGAGATCAGATGAGTAAGGTGGATGAGACAAGAGAGGCATGCTTTTTTGTCAAAAAACTTTTTGTGCACTGAAAAGGCTTTGTGAGTAGGTACATTGCTGTGTTGGCAAAATCAGTTCCCCATCTGCCACAAATCAGGCCTTTTTTGATACACACTGCTATGCAATCTTTTCAGAGTTCCTAAATCGGAGCTTGATTAACAGTCTGACCTGGTGGGATAAACTCCAAGTGCACTAGATAAGATACAACATTTTTGTCTGTTCAGGAATTTGATGGACATCCAGCATGAGATTTGTCATCAATCGATAGTTTACCTTTTTTGAAACAAGATAACCATGCATACTCTTGATGTTTTCTCATAGCATTGTATTTGTAAGCTGTGTTCAACATCACAACAGTTTCTGCATCATTTTTCCAGAGCAGAAAACAAAATTTCACAGCCATACACTGTTCTTTTCAATAGCCATCACGAGGCTGTCTCTAGTTTTCTGTGATCCACACAGTGGAATGTCTTGGCACAGTTAATGAAATACAAGTAAACATCTTTCTGGTATTCATTTTTAAGTCATGATCCATCTGGTGACAACAAGGATATCCCTTGTTCCACAACCTTTTCTGTATCTGGCCTCAATAGCTGGTGGCTCCCTGTCAATGTAATGCTGAAACTATTAGTGAATGATCTTCAGCAAGATTTTACTTGCAAGGGATAACAATTGCATTGCTCTATGTTTGATCTATTGACTCACTTTTCTTTGGATTGGGTACAAATATTTGGCATAGTTGAATGAGTGCTCCCAATGCTTCATCCAGCAGTCAATAAATTTCCATTTTAATTCCTGGCTGCTTTTTTTGCTTACTGTCTTCAGGTAGCTGGAACTTCAGTACTGTTGTTTGTTGATCATCTTCTACATCTGTTCTATAGCTGTTCTTTTTAATACAATGAGTATGCATCCTTTCCACCTTAAGTTGATGATTCCTGCATCATGCAATATTTTATCCATTAACTCTTTCAATATTGAACCTGGAGGCTTGAATTTTTTTCTTGAATTCTTTAAGTGCACTATAGACTGAAGGTATTCTTCCTTTTTGGTTTTGTAGCTCTAATTCCTTTCACATTTCATTGTTATTTTGTTCTGTCACCTCAAGCTTCCCTTCAAAATGACCTGTTCAGTTCTTTGACTTCCTCATTTCTTCCATTTGCCTTAGCTCCTCTACAATTAAGATCATGTTTTATACTATGTCCCATATTTCTCTGACATGCTTTATTTCTTTCCTATCTTTTTAATGGCCATTTTCTTTTCTCATGGGTGATGCTCTTAATGTCTTTTCACCGCTGATTCTGTCATTCGTATACATATCATTTGTCAAATCTGTTCTCGAGATGTCCTCAAAATTCAAAATTCAGCAGGGATATACTTAGCATCACATTTGGGGGTTCTGTGGACTTAGCTAAATTTTCTTCAGCTTCACGTTGAACTTATATATGAGCCATTATAAGATAAAGATTATAATCTATGCAATATGTCAACACTTGTTGGTTTTACGGAGTAAAGCTAGGACCACAGAGCAGATACAATTGCCAACCAAGGAATATCAAGGATTCTTGGAGTCCCCTGAAGTAAAGGCAGTAAGAGAAAGAGCACTGTTATCAGATCTGTGTCCCAGAGCCCTGATGATGGTTTTTACCCCTGAGCTCAAGTTATACATTAAGAACATTCATTTTTCCCATTTTATATAGGAATAACCAAAGACAGCATCCAAACAAAATAATTGAAGGTTTAACTTCCCACATTGTTTCCAGAAAACAATTCAGTAAGCTGCAAGGACATATCTGACTTCTGACTAGCCAAAGAAGTAACAATACCATGAAGCAAAAGTCAAACAAGCATGCACCCTCCATCTTTATGATTTGTTTCTCTAGTACCCCACTCCTGGGGTACCATAATGTGTTAGGCCAGGTAGACTAGAGAAATAAATTCATAGACACACATATGGATATAATGGTAAGCTTTATATACACGAAGAATGGAACATTGAGAGTGCATTCCAACCCAGTCCAGTTCAAAGTCATAAGTCCGATGTTAGCCCATATGCCCGGTACCAGTCTATAAAGTCTCCTTCTGGCTCCAGAAGTCACAGACTAGTGGATTCAGAATGCCTGCACTGGCACAGGTCTCCCCATAGCTCCTCGCTTCCAGGGATCAGGGTTCATCAACAGCATCCAGTGGTGGTAGAAGCAACTCAGCACTGGTAGGGGTCTCTACGTGGCTTTTCCAGCTCCAGAAGTCCGACTCCATCAGGGCAAGACTGTGTGGCTTCTCCTTCAGCTACTCAGACACTGCCATCTTGTCCTGTCTGCAGTTTGTCATCTCAGAGACTCATTCTCAACAACTGAGGGGGATGGCCTTTCATCTCCAAGAAGGAAATAGGCGATATTTCCCAGAAGTCTCAGAGAAAGCCATGCCCACACAGAGGCTTCATTGGCTACTCAATGACTATCTACAGATTAACAGGTTAGACTCCACCCCTACATCTCAATCATGAAATTGACATAAGCACACTACCGCCACAATCACATTTTGGGGGTTCTGTGAACTTATCTAAATTTTCTTCAGTTTCAACCTGAACTTCCATATGAGCCATTATAGAATAAAGATTATATTTTATGCAATATGTCAACATTTGTTGGTTTTACAGAGTAAAGCTAGGACTAAAGAGAAGATACAATTGCCAACCAAGGAATATCAAGGATTCTAGGAGTCCCCTGAAGTTAAGCCAGTAAGGGAAAAAACAGTTATCAGAGCTGTGTCCCAGAGCCCTGGTATGGTGATTTGGACTGCAAGGATCCAGAACTAAAAGAAAACAGATTTTCTGTTATAATTCACCCAGTTTGCAATATTCTGTTATAGCTACTCTAGGAAGACCTGACACAGATTTATCAGAATGAACTGTAGCAATGTCCTACAGCACACATTTGGCCAATAGGAATTTATAACAGAAAATTGGAGATGTATGTTTCCAAGATACTTATTTCTTTTGTTTCCTCTAAGTGAAGTGATCTCAGGCTGACATTTCCTAGAGAAAAATGAACTGTTCATCACTTCTGTCCAATAGTCTTTCATTCTAGGTTCCAGAACATTTCTTCCCAAGGGTACCAGTGGCTTGATTCTTACTAACTCTGGGTAACTGTACCAGTTATTAGTGGTTCTCCAATGTATAAATTAAGCATATAAACAGTCCTAATCTCAGTGCATTATCTGTTTCTCGAGGAGCTCTCATGGCGTAGTGCTGTGGAGTCAGTAGTTGGAAGCCACCACCTGCGCCACAGGCAAAGGAGGCTGACATGAAGACTTCTAGCCATGGACACCCCCAGCACTGATTCTCCTCTGCCCCGCAGGGTTGTAATGAGTCAGAATTGTCTTCATGACAAGGAGTATGGTTGTTGGTTTATCTGTTTCATGTTAATTACATAAAAAGGAAAAAGAACTTGCCAAGGACAACCTAAAGGGAGGGCCAATCATATAACGTTAGAAGTTTCCAAAACAATCATAGCTATTTGTCGCCTCTAAATCAACACCAAGCCAAAAGACAGGGTCGAATGGCGCCCCAGGATGTCCAAGGCAACAGTTTATGGAAGCACATTGTCACATTCGTGTCAAGCAAAGCAGCTGGTGGGTTAGAACCGGCAAACTTCAATTAGCAACACAACATTTATCCACAGTGCTACTCAAACATGGTTAGCACAGCAGAAATCACTCAGGTGAGGGAAACGCAATAAGAGGTCCCTCAGAACTGTGACAGGGTAAGGTGTGGGAAGAAGTAGGTGAAGGGACTCAAAAATTCTGATGAACGTCTCCCGAAGAGACAGAATCAGCTTACTTGGATGAAATACCTCGAATTCAAAACATAGCTCAGAGTTTTAATAAATACTTAGAAAGTACAAGAAATTTTGTCTGTAAAGTAATTGAATTTTATAGATTTCAAAGTACAATATCTTTTTCTTCTTTAATTTTAAATTATGTTCTCACTATAAAACAATATACATTGACTTTAGAAAATCTTAAAAATCATAAATATGAAAATAATAAAATTATATGCTTAAATGTAACTATGACATAGTCTTTAACATTTTTAATATATAAATAGATTTGGTTGACATAATGCTTTAGTTTTGCCTTCTATAATGTAATTAGAGGTCTTAAAAATATAAATGAATTGATTATAGGATACTCATCACATATCTAAAGATATAGATCATAATTTATTTTACCATTACAAGCAATTACAAATTTAGATGATTTCAAATTTTTACCAATATGAAAGCCATGGTGATAAACATTTTAGAGAAAAAAAATCACATGTATCTAAATTATGTTTGAAGATGAATTTCTATAAGTTAAATTATTTAGTCTCAAAATAGAAGCACTTTCATAATCTTGCCTAATAGCATCAAATTACTCTTCAGAGAAACTGCATTGATGTATTGAAACTGTATTGATCACCAGCTGTTATGCCAAGCATTTACATTTTTCTACTTCAATGCACCTTCATTGATATCGGTCATTATAACTAAAGCCCAAAATTTGCATCTATATAGTGATATATATATTTATTGCTTAAATTTTTATAATTTTGAATACTGGCATTTTTTCAAATTTGCTGAGAAAATTAAAATGTATAGTAATCAATAAATCCAACATTTGCGTTGTGTCAAAGTATGCTATAGACACTAAATCAAGCTACTGCTGAAACGGAGTTCTTTTGCTATGCTCAATGTAGGACAGCAGGCGTACTGTGTTTTATGAACTAATTATATCAGAACATACTCTATGGATATAGTATTCTTCAATGGATATTATATTAATACCAGTGTATACCAATTCAATTAAATTTCAACCCTTTACTTCTGAAAACATGTTATTTTCACTTCCTACTGAAGAAGTACTTCCAGAATGTTCCTTAGAATAGGAAGTGGGAACCAACTTCAAGGATATACACATAACCTCCTATCTGGAGGATAGATACCAAAGGAGTGGGCTGAGGTAGAGGTAGGGCAGTGTAAAATATGACAGAACAATAATAATTTATAAAGTAGTAAGGGTTGGGGGAGGAAGGGAGAGCAGGGGAAGAGGGGAAAGGATGGGAAGCTGATATCAAGGGCTGAAGTGGAAAAGCGAGTATTTGGAGAATGATAACAGCAGTAGGCATGCGAAGGGGCTTGGCACAGTATGTTTATTTATGTATTGTGAAAAAAAAAGCAGAAAAACAAACAAAAAAGAATAGGAAGTGATAGGAAGTGTTATGCTAGGACAATGGTCAGTAAGAACAAGTCTCTGAAAAACTTATGCTTAATAAAGTAGAGAGAGGGTCAGCAAAGCAAAGACAGACTCTCAATGGCAGGAACTAACATATTTGGCTGCAACAAGTAGTTCAAAGTTAGCACTGAGGGACCGGATGGCATAGGAACAGGCCAGGCTTCATTCAGTCAGGTTGCTCCGAGTTCAAACTGACTTCATGACACTGAACAACGACATGCTGTGTAATTCTTGAGACCTGGTGTTTCTCAACACTTCTATGCTCACATCCCAATTTAAAATATCAATAGCATTTGATATCATTTGTAACATTAATTAAGTTCAAAAATAGTATCTTATGGTATTCATACAATTTTATAAGACAAAGAAAACCTTTGAAAATTCTAAAATAAAATTCTAGTATTTTATCTACAATTCTGGAAATAAATTTTTTAATTGAATTGGTATACACTGGTATTAATATAATATCCATTGAAGAATACTATATCCATAGAGTATGTTCTGATATAATTAGTTCATAAAACACAGTACGCCTGCTGTCCTACATTGAGCATAGCAAAAGAACTCCGTTTCAGCAGTAGCTTGATTTAGTGTCTATAGCATACTTTGACACAACGCAAATGTTGGATCATTGGGCATAATTTTATAGAACACATCTAAGTAGACTGTGGAATGATATTTTAAAGAAAACAAAATTGCAATTTTGTCCAACCATGGTACTGCACTCTTATAGAGCAATTTCTTCTCAGATAGCACACCTGCTTTCTGGCCCATTAAATCCTGCTGTCTTTACAAGTAACTGAGCTTGTAATGTCCTTTCCCAATGCATTTTCCTTGGGACCATGCATAAAAACTACACATAAAACACACACAAATGTACATGCTGCCAACTTCATTTTTAATGTGTTCAATCTGTCTATAACAGGAAAAAATCCGAAGATAAATTTCTTAATTGCTTAAAGCTCCACGGCCCTCTTTCTTGACAAGTATTGCTAGAATTCCTTGTAGCTGTGAGAAATCATTATTCTGTTCACTTATACATTACTAGAAACTTGCTCTGATATAATTTATTATAAAGCAGTGATATTTAGGGGTAATTTGCACATCAGATCTGGTGTTATTTTTATGCACCTCAAAATGTTGCTGCATGAAACCACTGTAGTCACCTATCATTAAAATAATTTCAGTTGGCCATCTTGCCCCTTTCAGCGATGTGCACAGATCACTTATCAATGATGTGTTCATGGTTTGCAGAACATATCAAAAGTTAGCTAAGGAATCATTCTAACAATAGACTTCCATTGAGAATGCCAATGAACTAAGGATATTTGGGACACACTATCTGTATGCCTAAGTACTATTTTCAGAGGTAGGAGTTTAAGGTGAAAGAAGCAGTGAACTATACTTGATAGAACTGAAACATTTTTTTAAATCAGAAATGCATGTGTTATGAAAGGACTGTGACAGGTGTTTTTATGAGATTTTAAAGTGTGTCTTAGGGCTCTTAGAAAATATTATCTGGAACCTGAATTTGCTATTTTGCCATTTAAATCTGAGGGATACGAAACTTCAAAGTATTACATTTCTTCCAATATGAATAGATATATATCTTTCTACATAAACTCAATCAAGTAGGCTAAAATCAAAGATTAAGTAAATTATCTTCACTGACTTATTTAGGTCAAAATAATAACATATAACTAAATTGGTATCACAAAATTATATATCATGTGGAAAATATTTACTTCATTCTCAGTATTTTGAAATATTGTAAAGGAATAAATAACATGTACATTAGAACCTCTTACTCAATCCTTGGGAGAAAAGAGAAATAGTGATCACTGTCTTTTAGACAAAATTTTGAAAAATCCTTTATTGAAATTTTAGTGAAGTGGGGGAGAGTACTGGTCTTGTCTCCACAGAAACCGGAGTGGGCAAGCAGTTCACCTACCACAAAGCACCCAACCTGTAGGACAGCGTGGATGCATGGAAGGATGCAAGAAAAGAGAGAGCTACAGATCTGGAAGCAACCAGAGTCAGATGGGCTCCCTCTCTAGAAGTGGGCATGGCAGAGAACAGGTTGGGGGAGGGGCCAGCATCCCACACCCACAGGGATAAAGACAAGAAGGGAGGAAGAGGAAGAGTGCTGAACAATACTTGTGAGATTATGTGGAATTGGCGGGATTTGTTTCTTGTTCTAGTGTTATTAATGATACCGGCTCCTTATGTGCCCTTAATAGTTCAGTTTTTGTTTGTGATAACAATAGGCCTTTTACCCAGCTATTCAGCATTTGGACAGAGTTATGTGTGCTAGCCTTTCTCCTTCCAGACATAGATATTATTCCTGGAAACGAGACTGTCCCTATCCCTGCTATTGATTACATGGCAGAAAGAGCTAAAGGGCAGTGCAACTAGGTGCCCTATTTGTAAGATTAGGGATCAGTACTGCAGTGGCCTTTGGAACTGCAGGATACCAAATTATCTAGGCAGCTAATCTCAGATATGCAGGCCTCATCGGGCACTACACAAGATTTGCAAGATCAGATAGATTCTTTAGCAGAAGTAGTATTACAAAATAGAAGAGGTTTAGATTTACTTGCTGCAGAGCAGGGAGGTATTTGTTTGGCTTTACAGGAAAGATGCTGTTTTTATGCCAACAAATCTGAAATCATAAGAGACAATATCAAGTGGCTGCAAGAAGACTCGGAGAAGAGAAGAAAGGAGTTGACCACCAATCCACTGTGGACCGGGCTCAATGGACTGTTGCCTTACCTCTTGCCACTTTGGGGCCCCCTCGTTAGTTTATTGCTTTTGCTTTTATTATGGCCAGTATTATTCAACAACCTCATGGCATTTATTAAGTAACAGATAGAGACCATTCAAGCAAGGCCCCTGCAAGTTCATTATTGTCGCTTGGAGATGAGCGATCTCGAACAGAGTGGCACACACGACGAGTATGTGACAAGACCCTCTGCCTCCGTGAGCTGAACTTGACAGCCAATGACGGGTAAGATCAGGAACACTCTTTACCAACCTAAGACAGGCCATGGTGACATTAGAAGGCCATTGACCGATGATGGGTAAGGACTGAGTGTGCGTCCTGACAACCTAAGACAGGCGGAGTTCCCGGGAGGATATTACTTGAAAAAATAAAAAAGGGGGACCTGTCAGGAACCCTCCAGCTCAGACATGCTTGACCTGGCTACAGGCAGGATATGCCTGAACTCTGTTGCAGTTTGTTGCCTGGGGTTTGTAGTTTGTCGCCTTTGTAACTGTAAACAGCCCTGGCCTTTGAAGCCTGACTTGCAGCTGTACTGCCATTCACTTGTTAATTTTGAAGATCACGATATGCTAATTGCCTAAGCTTGCTTGCCCTTATCCACCCCAGAAAAGGTGTAACTACTGACACAATGTATGTATGTATGTATGTATGTATGTATGTGTATGTTATGATTAGAGCTGTATGAGTTCCCAATAAAATGATTTTTAAGAAGAAAAAAAAAAGAAATTTTAGTGAAAATTTATGCAGCAAGCTAGATTTCCTTCTTACAATTTGCACACAAATTGTTTCATGACATTAGTAGCCTTTATAATAATGTGCTAGTGGCCTCTTTAATTCTGTTCTGCTAAATTTCAATCATATTTTTGTGATTTCTTCTTTTATTATTTTCTTTTCAGAAACCATTTTATTAGGAGCTAATCCAGACATCATACCATTCCATAGTTCAATCATTTCAAGCAGTGTTCTACAATTGTCACTAAAAGCAGCTTCAAAATATTTTCTTCCTCTTAATCTCCTTGATATCAGCGATCCCTTACCCCCAAACCCCACAGCCACTGTATCCTCAAAGAATCCTTATTCTAGTTTTTGTCTCTATAGATTCACCATCCTGGGTTTTATAGATTGAATAACATAGACACACACATAACAAAGAGTCAAGAGGGCTATCAACAATGGCAAAATACACAGAGAAAAACCCCAGGGTGAAAAAATATAGAAAACAGTAAAAACTAGTTCAAGCTCAAGTATTTCAGAAACGTCACCAAGGTTTTATACAGTGAAGTCACATAAATAATTTTAATGTGCTATAGTCATCTCTCCAATACTCTCTGCCTGATAACCTGGTTATTCATGTCCCTCGATTATGGTCAGAGGCAAATCATGAGGGGCTTAACCCCTCTGTAGACCTTGCAAATGTACTTTGGGCATCCACAGTCCTCCATAGCCTTTTACACACCATAATCTTACAGTTTAAGTTCAGATACTATTTGCTCCTGTGATTGTATGACTTACAATCCTTTGGCCATGGATGGTGGTGTGCTTCTTCATTGTGGGTTTAGTTCATATCTCTATTAGATATCTTCTTGATAGAAAAAAGAACTTACGTCCCAAGAAGCTATTCTATCTGATAGCAGGTCATCATCTAATTCCTTCACCATACTTTGCTATAGCACCCATTGTATCTGTGTGTCCTGTATGAGTGTGAGTGTCTAATAGGGACATGTTGTAAGAACTCATTCTTGGCTTGGAGCTAATATTTCATGCAAGCTCAAAATACATTTCTGAATTTTTGTTCAGTTCCATCTGCCTCGGGCTCACCTTAGAGGCATCCTTGTTATTTTATGTTAGAGAATCTTATGGATCATCTCCCTGGAGCACAAAGACCTTTGGTTTAGAGTGTCATTGATTAGCCCATGTTACTAATTTTAAATCACCATCGAGAGAGGGTGATTGAACAAGTGTAGGATAGCTGAATATAACAAGACCTGGATTTTCACTTGTGCAGAATAACTGTTTATGTGACTGAACTGTTGGTAAAAACATTTTGAGTGTTTGTGGTCAGGCAAATCTTAAATAATATTCACAGACAATGACAGACACAAGGTTGCCAGAATAATGCCTATCTTAATACAGAAGGTGGGACAATGGATTAGTAAATAAATGTTAGTCTGCTCACTGACAGTTCAGTACTCTTGGTATGCATGTCTTCTGCTTCTTCACACACCATGTGGCTTCAGTCTTCAGGTTTCTACTTTTTGTTAGGCAGAGTTTAGTTCACCTAGTAGGGTTTCCACATCATATCCCCCTGGTATGGCTTTTGAAACTTGTTGTGTTCTTTGAAGTTTCAGAATTCAAAGTCCTAGTGTTCTATGGTATATGACCTGTGTCCCCAGAGGATATGCAGAAACCCAGACCAACGTGGCTTATTAGGAGCATATTTCTTGTGATAGTCTTATGCTTGCTCTTGAGTGGTTATTGACATTTGGGACTCATAATGATAATGTTTAGGTAGCGCACCAGTATCTTGGGCAATGTGGTAGTTAGATAATGTCCTGTTGAGGATATTAAGAATGAAGGGATCTAGTCTGTCAAGCAGAACCTAGCCTGATGTCTCCTCGTGTTTGTAGCCTTTTGGAATCCTAATTCCAGAAATGTATCTTCTTCCCTGGAGGCAGAACACACACTTGCCATTTGCTGACCATTCCTATTGGCAATCCACATGGAGCCATGCCGATGGCAACCAGAACCCTAGAGATGCTTTTGCCCCCCTTGTGTCCACAAGACTTTTCAGCCACTAGCCTGTGATCTTGCGTTTGGCATTGTTGCATGTTCTACATGAGTCTAAAGAGGAATTTATGGACTAGTATCAGATATATGAGCTTGATTTGGACTTTGCTGATATATTCTCTCAATATACAATTATTCTTTCATATAAAACTCTATCTATAGATTTATTTCTCTAGTTAACCAGGCCTAACACAGGTAATATTGCTAAAAGGTGCTATTTGGATTTGTTTGGTTCTATGTTTAGAGAGTATGTCAGTGAGTTCCCTGTTCGCGATCTTTCTATCTTGTTGTTTGTTTGCTTCAGGAATCTGAGTATTCCACATTTTTCTCCCCTTTTATTCAGGGCTATCTATTATGACCACACTCAGAACTATCAGTGACATATTTTAAAGGATTAGATAGAAAACGGAAATGAGTTATCACACCTCCACACCCTCGCATAGTGTTTGGGAATTCCCATTTTTCACAAAACTATTCAAAATTTGTCACAGTTCATACTATCAGTGTCTACATGCTTGATAAATAAGAGGTAAGAACCAGCCTGGTATTCTTTTCTTTTAGCCCACCTCAATCTGATAGCAGCAATAACGTTCCTCATTTGGTGTCATCTTCTGAATCAGACGACAATATCTGGCAGTTCATTATCCATGGACTGCTACAGCCATTTTGGTACTGTCTTGAGTCATGTCAGCTGTTATGTTCATAGCTAAATACAATGTGTTGATGTCCCTTACTATTATGATGTAATTTTCTATTTCTCATTGCTTAAAAGTATTCACTTTGTGTATTATGGAACATTGCATTTATGAGTGTATACATTTGTAATTATTTTAATATATTTTGACTTAAGGTTTATTTCTTCTGATACCAATATGGACACTACTGCATTTTTAAAAATTGATTGTATATAATTCTTTCCTCAATTCTTTTTTCCCTCAATTCTTTAATTTTGTTCTATCTGTGTTCTTATGTCTCAGATGTGTACTTATACAGAACAAAGGGACCAAAAATAATTTTTGCTTTTGTTGTTTCTTTTCTATTCTATCAAACTTTGTTTCATGGGACATGTAGACCAGTAACATTTAATTTTTTATTGAAAGCAAAGAATCAACTTCATTTATTGTGTTTGTTTTCTGAGTAGTCTATATCTTCATTAATCTTTGCTGTCATTTCTCTGTTTTTTTTTTGTTTGAATCTGACTGCTTTCTTGTGATGAGCCATTTATTCTTTTCTTTTGAACATTTTTATTTCCTCTTCACTGTTCCTTAATAATTAATATATATGTCACATACATAACTTGCAATCACAGTGTTTCTTGACATATGAATCAAAGTTATATGTTATACCATTTATAATATCTTAATATTCTATAATTTACCTCAAGGTCCTAATATCCATTGCAATCAGTATGCAGAACTCATAGACAAAATTAATAATTAAAGGGTTTATTATGGTAATTAACAAATAGCAATGCAAGTTTGAGTCATTATCTGGGTATGTTACAAAGCTGTGTCAAGTCTGTTAAAAAATGCCCCAGCAGCATATCACTCTATAATAAACTCAGTTTGAAGATATTGAACTTAAGCTCCATAGGGCAGCAAACCCAGCTTCCCAAATTGAACACCCAAAGGAAACCCACTCCACTAGCATCAACCCCAAGGCATTGAGCTCCACGTCAGTGGGTCAGCAGCATGAACTTCCCGAGTGAGTGCTCAGACACACCTTCCTTTGCAAGCTAGTCTTCTGAACACAAGCACTCAACTTTACTGCCTCTGTGGTGTAGGAAGTCCAATCACTCTGCCCTATGCCCCTGGCCCCCGATCCTGCTATTTCTCCAGCATTCATACAGCTGTGATCTAGACCCAGCGTACTCCTTGCACAGGGATCTCAGGATGCCTGGCACTCATAGATCTTGCTGGAAATGAGATCCCTGCTCCTGATTTCAGTAGGTGCAATTCATGTACAGCAGGGTGGCACTCCCAGGAATACTGTTCTACATTACCCGCCACATGAATCCTGTCAGTAACCATCTTCTTCTCAGACTGTGCAAGGACAGGTTATTTGGTGGGAGTTAAAGACATTGGCTAGAAGAACTTCATTAAATAATCCAGTGGCCATGAACTCTTAAAATAATAAATCTATTTCTGATATCATCTTCTCCCCATTTTTTGTTTTGCCTCCATTGATATTACTATATAATTCTTAGTTGATAGGTTTGCTTGATACTTCTCCCTTACAAATGTGATGTGGTATTGCTTGCAAGACTAACCATTGAGTTTATTCTCTGAAATACCTTTCATTATGATTACACATGTTATTGAATTATTTGAAGACCTTTCTTACTCTCTTAAATTTTAATTATTTTTCCTATGTCTAATTCAACTCACTGCCACTGAATCAATTCTGACGCAGCAGTGTAGAACTGGCCCGGTGGCTTTGAACTAATGACTTTGCGGTTAGCAAGGGCTCCTTTCCTATAAATAAGATCATGTATTCAATGACCTTACCTTTCCATTTGAAGTAGTTCTTTGAATAAAATTTGTAAAACTGAGGTGGAAATAGTAAATTCCCAGAGCTTTGGTTTCTATGGGAATGTCTTGATTTCCCCCTCATTGCTACATCACTTTACTGAGTTAAAGATCATTGACTGAACCTTGTTTTCATTTAGTATTTTATAAATGTCACACCATTATTTTATGACCTTTATAGTGTGTGAAGAGAAGTCTACACTGAATTTTGTGAAAGACTCGCTGAACATTATATTACATTTTTCTCTGGTTGCTTTCAGAATTCTCTCTTGGTCTGATTTTCAAGAGTTTTATTAGAGTCTATTGTGGAATTGATCCTGCTGTTATTTTATTTCTTCTATCTGGTGCTTCCTATATTGGCAGGGTTGGTTTTCTGTTCAGCTCTGGGCATTCTTTCTTATTTTTTTGTGTGTGAAGTTGATTCTATATATTTATCTTTTTGTTTTTGTTTTTTGGGCATCACTGTCCTCTGGTGGTGGGAGTAGGAAGACCAGCCTTTGCTCCTGTGGAGCCACTGCTGGAATTGAACCTCCATCCCAGTGGGCTGCAGTCCCGTGCACAACTATTATGTCACTGGGGCACAGCCATTCTATACATTTATTATTGTTATTATGCTCTGTAATTCCAATAATTCTAGTGTTCTTAATTTAATCCCCCTATTTTATTTTAGTATATTTGATTTTCTTTGTTCTCTTCTCTTGCTTCTCCTGAGACTTGAGAAATGCTGTTACGTGATTTGCTATTTCATTTATTTGAGAATATTTTGTGTTCTCCTTGTTTTGTGAAATCTAGTTGATTTATTTTTCAGTTCCAGTTATTCTCGTGTTTTTAATTATTTTAATTTACATTTTGAGGACCTTTTTCTTTTCTCCATGTATTCCTTGAACTCTGCTAATTTGCTTGTTTTGTGTTTCTTGCTTAAAAAAAAATGTGTGGCATCATAGCCTTACATTTTTTCAGTTGGTTAGTTTAGTCTCCTCCAAAGGAGATATATTCATGTGTTCATGCTTTACTTCTGATTGTCTGTTTTTGTGTATGTTATTCTGATGTATTGAACTCGAGCCATTTCATTATCTTTTCATTTCTTTCCAACGTTAATTTTTGTCTTCTGATTTCTATTTTAAAATGTTCTGTTTGAGTATTCTTATGGTACATCGGCCGAGCACTTGCCTGCCAGCCCAAAGCCCATGGCTTCCACCCTCCAGCTGCTGGATAAGAGACCTATGTGGTAACGTGCCTCTACAAAGGCTCGCAGCCATGAAAACCTCGCAGAGATCTTCACCCCATCCTGCACAAGGTTTCCACATACCAGAATCCACCCAGGGACCGTGGGCTTAGGAATTTCTTGTGAAAACAACTAGATGGCACTTTCATTGTTAGAACTTGTTTTTCAGTGTTGAAACAATTTTAAAGTTATTTAGAATTTTCTATGTATGTTTAGGGTGGGGTGGTAGCTGTTGCTCATGGACACAGCAGGTTCAACTTTCATGTGCCAAACAAAACTAGGGCTTTTGTATGCATTTCCTTCACACACATCCCTGCATGATTTCTACACTGTGTCTTCCAGTGGCCTGGCCATGAGGCTGTTGGAGCAGTTTTTGCAGTGCCCCGCATTTCCAGTGCTCATCAATGTTCAGCTCAGCAGGTTCATCAACAAGATCTCCAACGGCCCCTTCCCTGTTGCACAGCCTGAGAACACCCCTAGTCAAGCTCAATTGCCTTAAAAAAAAAAAAAACCCAGCTACAACTTCTCAAGGTTAACGCTCTTTCTGTATTCCCTTTGGTGAGTATTGATTGCTCAACCCTGCCTCAAAGCGGTTGTGGTGAGCAAGAGGTGCGAAATTAGCAGGTAGGCTTTCCCACCTTCCAAGCTCACTCCCTTCTCCTCTTCCCTGCTCGTGAACTCCCTCAAATTCTTCAATGCTTCAGCTGCCATCTGGAGTTCCGAGAGCTAAGTCTGCTGTTTGGGTCCATTGTTTGGAAGGTTAGTTGCTAGCAAAAAAAGTTGGAGCATTCCACTCATTTGGCCATCTTGCTTAGCTTCCTATTTGAACTATGAACAGAGCAATCTGAATATCTATAATTTTTGCTTCAATAATATTTAGTCCAAAGTAACAGTCAAATAATGCCCCACAAAAGTCAAAGTGACATTTTTTAATGTTTCACTGTGTATTTTATTCAATTTATCCCATTTCTGTCATTCTAACAATAATTCTTTCCCATTTTTATGAACTTGAGAGTGCTGTTAGGAGCAGTAAAGAAACAGGGAAAGCAAGTTTTTCTCAAGGACAGAGTCATGGTACCAGAGGGAAAATCAACCGGAGAATGAGCAGCCATCTGCTCTGTTCCCAATGCAAATGTAAAAACATGTTCGCTTACAGCAAAGGGCAAGAACAAAAAAAGTTGTTATTAAAACTAAGTAACAAGTTCAACTTCAAGAAATAGTTATAGCAATCTTTTATTTCTTTTTCCTACCTTTTTCAGGAAAATAGTTTACTTAATTAAATATCTAAGTCATACACATCTTTTCAGTACAAGTAATATAGGGATAAGGTATGTGGGAGAAGATTTTGAGTGAAGAAGGAAGGATATATATATATATACATATATATGTATACATATGACTAAACTAGAGAAAAAGGTTAACTATGAAAATATGTACTGGAGCTGAGCCCCGGTAGCATAGTGGTTGTGCGCGGGACTGCGGTCCACTGGGACGGAGGTTCAATTCCAGCAGTGGGGCTGGACCTCCTACTCCCACTACCGGAGAGCAGTGATGCCCCACCTCCCCCAAAAAAGAAAATATGTACTGCTTATACATAATCTGCTTATACATAATCTTAGTGAGCTTTTAAATGCATGATTCATTGGTTATTACACTAAAGCTCATAGGAGTGATTTCTAAATTTTATCAAAAAAATGCTTGGGGCAGGTGGTGGAGGATGCCTACTATCAGGACTATAGTCCAGAGCTCTCGAATTATATATTCTCAAAATAGCAGAACCCACTTGACATGAAAGCACTCTTCACCCTCTTTGACTGGGTCTAAAAATATTCTGTTTCTTAATCTGGATGCTTTTGCAGGATTGCATTCAAAATAAAAATGTTTTGAGCTATAAATGGTTATATTTTAACAGAGAAAATAGTATACAATAAAAGTAAAGGCTTTTGCTAAAATATATCTAAATATATAATGGCTTAAATACTTCAATGAAACATCAACTATTTAAGTAATTAAAGGATTCATATCTAATATATGTCATTATAATGCTCTTGTTCATCATTCAAATTCAATAGCATAGCTAGAAAGCATTTAAGTTTTTATATATTTGCTAAATATGAAAAAGGAGTGTTGAAACTGACATGGTGTTTATTTCAAATGGAAATCAAAGTATTTTCATTTTAAAATTATGTTCTTCTAGAGGCCATATACCCATATAAAATTAGTGTTTGCTATTCATTATCATTTTCATACTAAGATTAAAATTTTCATATTGTTATGTGCTGTAATAGCTATGTAATATGTATGTTCAGTGATTCATTCCTCAGTGTGGTAAGAATTTCATATATAGTATGTGAACCTGCATTCAAATCATTAGGAAGTGTGATACATCGATTTCTCAGAAATAGAGCTGAGATGAAGATCTGTGGAAATATGTTACTAAGAAACTTCCAGTAAAAAACAAAAATTCAAAATAACAGATAGGGGGTGGAGAGGGGGGTGGGGTTGGTAGGAAGGAAACAAGTGCAGTGAGTCACTTTGGCTAAATTTTGAAAGGGCTCCTAAGACAGTGTAGGTGACATCTTAGAGTATCCTGAGTCAAAGCTGTAGCACTGCAGTACTTAAACGCTGAAATGTTTGCCTATGGGCTGGTATCAAAAGGATCTCCTTAAGAGCAAAAGCAATGGTAGCCAAATGATCTTCCTCTGGCCATATGCAACAGGACCACATGATGGTCAAGGAAGCTAAAATCATCTGGGGAGACCACTAACATGTCTGTTATCGTGGGTGTGGCTTTCTTTCTAAATTGTAGGTATAGTGATGTAATTGTTCACTTTTAATAGTGAGCCTTTACAATTTTAAAAATAATTTTTATTGTTTTGTCAGGTATTGTTAACTATTTCTCATTAATATTTTTGAACTCTTATAGCATAATCAAGTTTTGTGCACTCTTTTTTCCCAAACATTTTCTTCCTTCTTGAACTCTTTGGTATCAACTCCCTTTTATCAGCTCCCTCCCTCATCCAATCCCCCCCCAGGACCTCTTATTCTTATATTATTAAAATGATTATTTTTGCCATATGTTACACCACCAACTGTATCTGTTCCCTTTCAATTCTGTTTTATGTTCCCCTTGAGTGGAGTTATGCAGCCATTTTTGCTATTGGTTCCCTTTCTTCCCCTTTCCCTTCCTCCTCCCATACCCTGAGGGAATTCTTGTCCCTCTTACTTTTTTTGAAGGGTTTATCGATCTTGGATTTCATGCATTGAACAATCTTAACTATGCAAATGAATATTCGCATGTCTAAGAAGCTTAATTAATTAGTATAGTAAAACTAATACTCAAGGGAGACAATATTAAAGAACTAGAGTATAGTTAAGTGTTTCATCAGTGCTATACTGTACCCTGGATGTATCTTCTCTCATATATGGCCTTCTCTTGATCTATTCAGTTATCTCAGAGGCAGATTTATGGTCTCCAGTTTGTTTACACTTCTTCATGTCAGTGGATTGTTTTTGAACTTTTACAGTGACATTTTATGATGGCTTGTCTGAAGAATCTCTTTAAATAATGATTAATTCAGATATCTATTCCTTGCGTGTTTTATCAGAAAAATAATAAAAAGATTTAATAAATCATTATTCCTTTTTATCATTATTATTTTTATCATTATTTATCATTATTTATATCACTATTTATAACTGATTATTTATATCATTATTTATTTATGTCATTATTTATAACTATTTATATCATTATTTATAACAATTTTCAGGCATGGTGGAGATGTGCATATAAATTGCAGTGATAAGAAGCAACTTCAATTGTCTAGAATCAGTTGGGGGAATTTTCCAGTGAATGTAGAATGAAGGCAATTCATTGAAGGCTTATGCTTTGGAATAATGAGTGTGATTATCGTTGTAGGTTAACTTGGTAGGGAAAGAAATAACAGAGATTGTGTGGAAACCGCTATCACAGGCCCTATTATTATGGTATAAATTTCTATGATAAATGTTGTGATGGCATTGTAAGTCCAAAGGCATGAGATAGTAGTAAGACTATGAAAGCATTGAATACAAATGGATAAGAATTAAGAGCAAACGGTGTTCACAGGCTTTCAGTACCTGGCACTGTTTAATGCTATTAGGGCTTTCAGGGGCTACTTCTCCTGGAGTGGAGAGCTCATGTCTTCTTCATAGTCTTAGTCTGAAAACTTTGCTCAAACTTGTTTATTCTGGTTGACCCTGTTGGTGTTTGAAATATGACTGATACAGCTCTCAACATCAAGGCAACACAAAAGCCACGCAAGTGAGAACTGGCAGACAAGTGGTGGATTACAACTCAGCGTTAAGAAAATCAAAATTCTCACACCTGGACCAATAAGTGACATGAAAATAAACAGAAAAAAAAGATTAAAGCTGTCAGGGATTTCATCTTGCTTTTACTCACAATCAGTGCTCACAGGAGCAGCAATTAATAGATCAAAGGACTTATTATATTATTTAGATCTGATGCAGGAGACCTCTTTAAAGTATTAAAAAACAATGGCACTATTTTGAGGACTATGTGAGCCTGATCCAAGCCACAGAATGTACCACTGCCCTTGGTAATGAAAGTTGGACACTGAATAAGGAAGACTGAAGGGAAAATCAATCCATTTGAACTATGGTGTTATTGAAGGATATTGAAAATACTATGGACTGCCAAAACAAAAAATAGATGTGTCATGCAAGAAGTACAGCCAGAATGCTCTTTAAAGACAAGAATGACAAGACTTTGTCTCACATACTTTGGACTTGTGAGCAGAAGAAGGACGTCACGCTTGGTAACGGGGAAGGCTACTTCAAAAGAGGAAAGCCCTCAGAGTTAGAGGAATGCCGTGGCTGCAACAGTGGGCTCAGACATGCGAACATTTCTAAGGATGGCGCAGGAGTGCCTAGTGCTCCCACGAATTTCAAAGAAACAGAGGATTCCACTCAGAACGAAACAGCAGTGACTTTCACAAAGCAGATATGGACATCTGGTAGAATGTCAGTGTCTCCAACAAGGAAATGCGTGAAGCTAGGAAATCCCCTTCTCCATTTAGGGAGTGGGATGCAGAAAGAGATATAGGAGTTCGTGTGGTAATGGAAAGAAGCTCCTATGAAAACAAGGAGAATGTAAAGTCAGAGGAGAGGCTACCTCATCGTCTTCAAGTCCATGCCAACTCCTCGTGACCCTTAGGACAGGACAGAATTGTCCCTGTGTCTTTCCAAGACTGTGAAGGTTTTTGAGACTAGAAAGCCCTGTCTTTCTCTTGAACAGTGGTTTGGAACTGCTTAGCTTGCTGTTGCCAGCCCAATGGGAAGCCATGATGCCACCAGGAATTCTTGGGCGGATATAATACAGTAGCTAAGGAATATGAGCCAGAGAGAGACTGGATGATAATGGATTTAATATTGGTACAATGGTCAGAGATGTGTGACATCTTTGGCATTAACTATTCAGAAGTTTTTGTTAATAATCTCATGTAGTATAGTGTGTTTGCTTGTGTGTGAGTGGCATAGTGTGAGGGGGGTGTTGAAGCACAATGCAAAGGTAGGAGTAATAAGATAATATCAGTCCTGCCTTCAGACCTAAAACAATGGGGACAATTAAAGGGGTATTAACTGAAACAGTGATGATGGGTGTGTCCATTTGTACATTTGTAAATTGAAACATTTTTCTAAAGCCCTAGCGTATGTTTAAGGCTTACCTGTCATTGCTACCATATTTTGTCTTGCCAAATTGGGGAGAGTTACTCATTCATTTTTTTAAAATTTTTCCCTATTTTGCTCAATGCGAATAGGAGGGTAATGGGATGTCTAAGTAATAAAATGGAAGAGGGCTTTTGTGAGGCAGTGTAAGAAGAGATAGATTATACTTAACTAAATGTTAACTCTTGAGTTTTAACTTGGCTCAAAGCTGCTTTCGTACAGCTAGAATTCTGGTGAAATTTTCTTACCCAGTAGGTTGAAGTTGAAATTTATTAGAAAAGGATGTCTTTTCTTTATGATTAGTCTGCAAAGGACCTTGATATTAAACCAAAACATTTAATTCTATATTAATAGAATTAAAATAGATAAAATAAAGTTCTGTCAAAAATTGTCAAAAAAGCCCCAGCAGATATTACTTAGCAGTGGAAGCTTGAAGTTTATGTGAATAATGCACTCTGCTTTATGATGCAATTGCCAAATGCATAGTCAATTTATCCCAGATGAATGAGTCATATTCCTGTGACCTTTTTGTATTATGTATTGAATGTTTTTCCCTCATTCATTTATTAATACAAAGCATAGGTGGCATCCTCTTGCCTTATGCCAAGATGGTGCTAGATAATAGGTCTACAAAGCTAAACAAGAAGCACGCAGTCCTACCACCTATCCCATGCAATTCAACTAGACTACCTTTAGTGACATAGAAAACAGTGATAAAAAAATCTCCCGCTTAAATTAATATTAGAGTGAATTCAAATGTAGTGAAGATATTAAAAACAAACAAATAATGGACTTCGTATTTCAGTGTTAGGTGAGTATGCTTGTTATACTATAGAGATGCAGATTGCTTTTATTTATAGCACATATTTAAAATTTGAATGTTTGACATATTCTACCCTAGTCAAATCCCTAATAACTCCAACGCTAAGCCCAGGCTAAAGATAAAATACATTTTCTCTATATTTCAATGATAGCATAAATTTTCTCTTTATCTCTAGATGGTGCTCATACTTTAATATTCAGTCAAGCTTTATTCCCCTGTTTTTTTTATTTTTATAGCTTCCTTGGGGTGATAAATCAATAAATGGTTGCATAAAATGTTCCTATTGCCTGACAGATGTGATTTTTATTCTAGATAGAGGAGAGGTAAACAGTACATACCAAGGGTGTGATCACAAGAGTCAGTTTAAAGGGGGTTGAGATCTCTGGACGCCACTCAATCTGTTATTATCACATTCCAAATATTGTAGCTAACAAATGGATTTTGAAGTCACTGATGTCAAACAAGCACATTACACATACGGCATTTCATTTCCTTTTAATTGCAACTGCTATCTTTACATAGCACATGACATAGACCCTGTTTTCATAAGTTGATTTTAGACATTTAATCTGGTTTTGTGACAAATATCATAAAGTGGGTAATATGCAACATACTATAAAGATATTTTGGAGTGGCAGTTTGTACGCTTACTCTATATTTATTTTTTTAAAAATTTGAAAAGCTCAAAATGTATTAATATTAAAGACAAGTTTATAGTTTTATGTCTTACTAGTCAGTTATGAACTAAGAAGAACTAAGACACAAAATAAATTTTGTCTGAATTCATGGGCCTATATGTAGCAGATTAATTTTCTGGTTTATCTTTAGTGTTATTGTACTTCCTTTTATATTTGTGTCTCTGAAAAATACTTGATTAACTAGATAATGTATCTGTGGAAACTATGTATAATAAGTGGACATTGAAATATTTTTAAATACCACATGTCTACATTTTAGACTTTTTCTTCAAAGGTTACTCTGATAATATTTGACATTTGTTGTGCTACCGGTACTAGTAAGATAAATGAATTTTTCAAAAGAAGGAAATTTCTGATTGGGAAATTTGTATTGTGAACTCATTTAAGTACAGTCATCCACCCTAAATCATGAATCTAATGAAAAGAAAATATGTTTAAATTATAATGTTTGACAAAAGAATTCAACAAACAAAAAGCAGTAACCAATGAACAAAGAACAATATATTTCCCGGTTTTCTTACTGATTTGCTCAAAATCTTCAATTTTTAACTGAGCCATGTTTAAACCTGAGCCTGAAGGATGTTAAACGTGACTCTCAATATAATAAATTTGGAAAAAATCAAATTGTTTTAAGTTACATAATACATTATAGCAACTGGAAAAATCATATTCCATTAAGAATTTACATGTTAAGATAAGCAAGAATCACTTTATTTGGAAGTTGGCACTGATTTCACAGGTCTTTGAAGTCTATACTCACTTGATTTGATATGTATATTCTCACAGTTGCAAAATCATGAAGGAAAGGGAGACTAAGTGAACTTGCTGTCCTTATTAAGAATTGAAAGCACTGTAGTGTTTCCTAGTACTGTGGAAGTATTTTAATCTCAATGCTTTCATATCTTATAGAGACTTAAGTAAAATAGTGGTTAAAGAGTAAGTTTCATCATTATATAACACAGCAACCATGTAATCACTTTCAATCCAAGTGATAGCTGCATAATGTCATGTCAACTTGATAAATAGAACGAAGGGGTGGGGTCTAGACTATCGATTGGGTTGCAGCCTGATGACACCTCCTGTGGGTGTGGCCTTCTCACAAGGAGGATCCTGGGAAGTTCCTCTCTCTCTGCCTCACCTTCCTTTTGGGGAGCCTTCTGGCTGAAACCTGCCAGCGCCCTACATCACCCTTGGATCTATAAGACTTTGCACCACTAGCCTATGGCCTTCCTGCATTTGGTGTCATTGCACGTGGCTGCCTGAGTCTGAAGAGGAATTTGTATAGTAGGATTGGAATGATGGACTTGACCTGGTCTGGGTTGGGATGATTACTTGATACATAATTACTTCATGATATAAAGCTCTCTCACATACATGTGGGTGCTCTGGTTTAATGCATGTTCATTTATGCATAGAGGAGACTGAAGAAATGATGAACTGGAACCATAGTATTGAAAGAAATATTAAAAGTATCAGGAACTGCCAAAACTAAGCCATCAAGTTGATTCGTCTCATTGTGATCCTATAGAACAAGGTTGACCTGTTCCCAAGAGTTTGTGAAACGAAAGCTTCCCCGTTCCTCCACTTAGAAGCTTGTGGCTTTGAACTGCTACCCTCGTTGGTAAGCAGTGCGATGCACAATCCACTAGGCCACCAAGGCTCTTCTCTTGTCTGCCCAAAGGACCAACAAATCCCTCTGAGGAGAAGTAAAGCCAGAATACTTCGAAACAAAGATGGTGTCTCACATGTACAGAATGCTTCTAGAAGCAAAGATGGTGAGACCGTGTCTCACGTGTACAAGTCATTAGGCGGAAGTTAGTCCCTGGAAAAGAACATCATGAGTGGGAGAGTGGAGAGTCCATGAAAAGTAAGAATATTTTCAATGAGCTGGATTGATAAAGTGGCTACAACAACGGGTTGAAATGTAACAATAATTGTGAAGATGGCATAGGACTGGGCATTGTTTCATTTTGTTGTGGACTGGGTTGCTATGAGTAAGAACTCACTCAATGACACATGAACACAAAACAACAGGTATAAATATATCATAAACATCATAATCTGTTCAAGATCCATATCTTTTATATTAGTTCAAAGCTGGGAACACATTCAAAACTCACTTATTATTTCAGACACTCCTATGTAAGTCAGTCGGAAATATAACTTGATATGTACTAACTCACTAATGGAATTACCCAGGGCTTCACCAGAGTGAAGTTTGTGAAATGCAGAGATAGCATACTAGTTAAGATCACTCTTCTTTTTTTAACAGATGGAACTCTGTCAAGGCATGACACTCTTGCTTGTTCAAAATAATCCTATCATACAAAGAAAGCAAAAGGCTTAGTACGTTAAAACTGCATATCTATTCAGCTATATCTTGGAGGCTTTCCCACAAAGATTGCTTAGCTTGCTCCATGTAAGTAGTCATAACTCTGTTTCATGACCATAGCCCTGTCACCTGTGGGTGAATGCAACACTCATCAGTTTTAAACATTAGTAAAGTAAACTTACTCCAGTTTTTGAAGATTTTAAGAAAATATAGTTTATAAACATATGAGAAAATATCAAATGTGTGCAATAAAAAGGCTCTCATATCCTTTGGGATATGAAAGTGTCGCAAATAAACTGTATCTTATTTTGTATTCAAGGAAATCCAAGGAGCTACTTTGGCATCATTATGCCAAAATAAAAAGTAACCAACTTCCCACGGGTGAAAGTCACTTTGAGATATTGTTTGTTTACATTGGAGAGTAGAATCCCTTCTATGTAACTGATTTTCCCACTGAAGACATCTTCTTAGTTTAGCATATTTGCTGTAAACCCACAGAGTTGAAGCCAGCTATTTTATGGAGTCAAAGGTGTCCTTGGTGAAAGAAATAAGGGTGGGCTAGGCTGAAACAATTGATATCTTTCTTGCTAATCATTTTGATCAAAATGAACACAATTACTTGGGAATGTCTAATGTTTATGACATGATCTGTATTCATTGAGAAGGTGATAAAAATGGAAATGATACAGTTAGCTTGGTCAGCATCATTAGAAGTCTTTCCTGGGTTCTGAGGAGTTTCCATCAAGTTTTTCATGATATGCTGTTTATCATATAATCTCATAGCCATCGATGCAGTAAATTCAAGTGCTAATACAATATCAGCACTTGAATATAAACTTCAATTGACTTCTGGGATTATAAAACTGTGAAGATTTTGAAGGCATACATGAGAAGCTAGTTGAACATACATAGAATATAAAAAGGACACCTGAATTCAGGCAAGGAGTAAAGACTCTAGGAGATAATGGTTCTAAGACTCACAGAGGTACATAATGAAAATAAGTAACCAGACTCAGAGATTGTTTGACTTAAAGATGCAAATATATTCTTAGAAATATCAATCAATGTCCAGGAGAGTTGATTGATGACTGAGTAAATCATTGGTCTCAAACTCTGATATTATGCATCTATATTGGGCAAGTAATCCATGGATAGTGGCATGATGAATTCATTTTACTGCTAACCAAATGGTTAGGGGTTTCAGTTTATGGACAGATGCTTCAGAAGAAAGACATAATGATCTACTACCCCAAAAAATCAGTTAGTGAAAACAATGAGGCACATCTCTCTTGTGTCTCACATCATTTTATCATGTGTTAAAATCTACTACACAGCAACTCGTATTCAGGGCAATATGAAAGACTGAAGTTTGTTAAGATGCATTCAGAAAGGCATCAACCAATAATAATTGAACTGTCAGTATAGAAAACCATGTTTATTTTTATGTACGACAATCCTTGAAATGATTATATAAAACTTTATAAAACAATAGTTACCATACCTACATATGTATATGCCATTATAATTCATTCTACTTTTCTACAAATTGTTTGAAGCCACCACTTAATTCCCTGTTCACCTTGTAAATACATTAGTCAAAAATTTATGTGAGATAATATATCTCTTATTCAGTACAGATTGATTTTTTAATTTTTATTGATTTTTGATGCATTTTCCCTTTCTTATAGGGACAAATGGATGCACCTCAATCAACCATATGAGGTCAGTTCAGCATCTCTCTGGGGTATGTCAGAAGATAAGAATTGATAGGGGGAAATGAAATAAAATGTTAAAGAGAAAGTAGGAAAGTATTGTTACATTGTGGGGATTGTGGTATAATCTTGATATATTTTCTAGAAAAATACAGGATTATTGTGGAGACTAATTAGGAAGAGAGTTTAAGAAAATTGAAATCTGGATTTCTGAGAAACAAGTCAAGAAAATGTCCATCATTACCATGCATCCTTCCAAGGAGAAGAATTCCCTCAAAGAAACTTACCCCAGACTCTTCACATGCTGCTTGACCCCCTCAGATTCCTTTTGTTCCCATCTCATAATGAATACTTAAGATGAAATGATTGGATGTCAACAGTTGTCATTTTCACGTGCTATAAATTGAAGAGCACTTGGGGGAATGGTTAGAGAGATATAAACATTGCCTTCATAAATGCATAGATTCAAGTGGAGAATAGATTTAATATAGTTTCACAATTTGATATTTTCATTTAATAAAGTTTTCCATGACATTTTAGCAACATTTTTGCATGCTTTCATAGTAATATCAATTATTTCAAGCTGAATAATATGTGTACTTCTATTCAGAAGTACTTCTATGTCCTTACTGACTTAGGGCCTACTTAATTCATCAATTACAAATAGAAGTCTATCGAAGTTACACATGTAAATGTGCTGTTGTGAATTATTTCAATCCATCAGTATCTTGAAGCTCTATAATTAAGTGTATGCATATTTATGGTTGCTATGCCTTCTTTATCCCTTTGCTATTAGAAAGTACACTCTTTATATGTGAACATCTTTCTAGGAGCAAAGCTAAAATTAAGGGCCAGTATTATGTATTGCCTTGATAGCAGATGGATTTGTTAAGAGATTGTAAAGATATGTTTCCTCATTCTGTGAACCCCTACATACACATTACCTTTTTATTTCAGGGATCAGGAGTAGAACATAAACTAAACAAAGAAACAAAAATCCATAGTGGCACTGCTGTGGAGTCCATTCCAATCCATAGTGATGCTAAAAGATCCACTAAGTCGGTCTCACAGTGTTTTCAAGGTTATAATATGAGCTAAAGTAAACTGCTATGCTTTTTTCAGGAGAGTAAATAAGTGAGTTCAAATCAAAGATCCTTTGTTAGCAGTTGGCAACTAAGTAATATACCATGAGGACTTTTGGGACCAGAACATCATCCTACACGAACATTCTGCTCTCAAGGGTGCAGCTTTGGGGCCCTAGTAACGTGCAATATCTTCCCCCTGTCTCGTCCTTGTTGTGAAGCCTATTATGTCTGAAATCAGCAATGCCACTCAAGCTTTCTTTGCATTGATTTAACATGACATACTTCTCTCCATCTCACATTTTGAATGTACCCCTTCTTTATATTTAAAGTATATTTCTTATATCCAAAGTGGATCTTAAACCTTTTATTTACTAAGATAATCACCATCTTTTAATTGGTCCCGTTAAACTACTCACATTTAATATGAATATTGATGTTTAATATGTTTAAAACTGGTATTTTTTTCATGTATCATTTTTTCTGTTTTATTTCATTTCCTGCACACCTTCTCTGATTTTAATTGAGCATTTTATATGACTCAGTGCTTGTCTGACCATCTGTTGTACTATGGTGACTTGCATGTTATCATGATTTTGGAAGCTATTTCACTAAAATTTTAAATTCCAGCCATGTCATCCATGGTATACAGGTTTCAAGGAATAATCCAGACTAAGTCAGACAGAAAGAAGAAACTGACAGACCATATCTTAAAAAGCAACCACTGAAAATCTTATGGTAGATAGGAAGGATGTGAAAGAATAAAGATGCACTTTGAGAAGTAAGAAGAATCTGAGTTAAGCCATGATACTTTTATTTGCCTCATATTCACTTGAAAGCAAGAAAATAAAGAAGATCTGAGACAAGTTTATGCAGTTGAAGTATGGTATTAATAACGAGTATTGGACATGCTTTGGAGTGGTGGAAAACGAATCACTCAGTGTGGGAAGAAATTCAATCAGAATACATAATCAATCCTTAGAAGTAAAGATGATGGGGTTTTGCTTAATGCACTTTGGCCAGGGTAGGAGGAATAAGTGCCCACATAAGGGCACTGTGCCTGATGCAGAAGGATTGACATAGTTAATGGAATGAGCACAACCATAAACACAATTGTGAGGGGCTGGGTGCTGGATTGAGGAGTGTTGCATTCTGTTGTACCTGGGTTCATCCTGAGTCGGAGGGCCTGGCATGTGACAACATTTTATATTATTTTATTCTTTCTCTTCTCGGATGTCAGCAATTTTTAAAATATAGAACTTTTGTGGTTTGCCTGTTTTTGTTCATTGTTCATTCTGACCCACATCTTCACCATTCTCAACAGAACGAAACATTGCCTGTTCTTGTACCCACTTCACAATTAGGGTTGTGGCTGAGTCCCTCATCATAGTTGCTGTGTCAATCTCTATCTTTGATGAACTTCTGCCAATAACAGGTCAAAATCTGTGAGATTGGGTCATCTGCTCTTCTATAGAGCATTCTGGCTAGACTTCAAGTCTGATTTATTTATTCTTCTGAGAGCTCATGACAGTTCATTTTTCTCCCTGTAGAATAAATGAAACACATAAATTCTTGTAATGGCATCCATATTCATGGTCCAGCTTTCACATGCATATGAGGCTGCTGTAAGGAACAAGGTTTGGGCCAAATACACATTCGTCCTCAGCTTCACATATTTGCTGTTTAACACTGTAAAAAGGTCTTGTTCAACAGATTTGCCCAAGACAATGCTTCATTTATTGTTGTGACTGCTGCTTCCTTGAGCATTAATTGTGACTCCAAATAAAATGTAATCTTTGACAGCTTCTATCTTTTCTCTGTTTTTAATGATGTTGCCCATTGGTCTATTAATGGAGATTTAAAAAAAAAAGAAATAAATTTATTGGGGCTCATACAATGCATATCTCAATCCACTTAGCTTGATATTTGAAAAACACTGAAGGCAGTATTTGTGTCTCATCAAATCCTTAAAGTTTTTGTTGTGTTCAGCACGTTTGTTATAAGCATTTGTTTTGTGTGTGTGTGTGTGTGTATGCGTGTGTGTGTTTTGTGGGCATCACTACCCCCTGGTGGGAGTAGGAGGCCCAGTCTTGCTCCTGGAGAACTGCCAACCCTGTGGGTCGCAGTCCCGCACTCAACCATTATGCCACTGGGGCTCAGCCCTTGTTATAAGCATTTGGAGGTTGTTAATAAACCTAACTGCAATCGTGATGTAGCACTACCCATAGAGTCCAGCTTCCTGAATTGTTTGCTCAGTATCCAGATCAATAAATGGGGTGAAAGGGTACAATTTGAAACAAAGTTTTCCTGATTGTAAACCGGGCAGCATTCCCTTTTCTGTTCAAAGAATTGCATCTTGGTCCATGTATGCATTCCTCAACGTTATCAGCATGTGTTGTGATCTGCACAAATTTCCTTGCATAATAAATAAAACATTACCAGCAGTCTTTCTGGTTTTCTCTACTTTCTGCCAAATTGCACTTGACATGAACAATGATATTCCTTATGTCTCATTCTGATGATAGCTTGATTTCTGGTATCTCCTTACTGATAGATGGTGAAAATCATTTAAAAATATTTTGGGGAAAATTAACTTTTATATTTGATAATTTCTGAATCTGTTAAATCAACTTTCTTTGGAATGGGAACCAGTATGGATTTCTTCCATTCAGCTGCCTACATCGATATCTTTCAAATGTCTTGGCTTAGACTTCTATGTGTTTCCAGTGCTTCATCAGTGGATTTAAGCATTTGGGAGGTATGCATCCATTCCTGGAGCCTTTTCTAATCATCTTCAGTGCCACTGTATTTCTTCTTTTACTATTACTGGATCTATGATTGTGTACTCTCTCTGAGAAAGGTTAAGCATTTAATAATTCTTCTTGGAACAGTGTCATTATTTAGTCTTTCCATCTCCATTGGATGCTTCCTGAATCATTCAGTATTTTTTGTCAATAGAATCATTCAGCATTGTTACTGCAGGCTTGATGCTTTCTTTATTTTTTTTCAGCATAAGATATGCTCGCTGTCTTCTTCCCTTTGGGCTTTCTAATTAGAATTCTTTGCATATTTCATTACACTTTATTTTTGCAAGCTTCCTTTTGAAATCATTAAGTTCTTTTACTCCATACATGTCTTCCATTTACTTCAGGTAATGTACATCCAAAAATATGTTTCAACCTCTTCTGACAACGTTTTGAATTTTTTTCTTCAAAAACAAATGACCTTTGTTTTCTTCATGTAGAATATTCTTGAAGTTATCCCACAACTTGCTGTTCTTATGGTCTTAAGTGTGCAATGCATCAAATCTATTTTTCAGATGATCTTTAAGTGAGATGAAATCTACTCACAGTTAGATGTGTGTTATTATGTGCTTGTTTTAAGTATCATCAGCCTCATCTTAGCGTATAAACCTGCATGTTAGCAATCCATGGGTACGCTCTACAGTCAGCCCCCTGCCTTGTTTTAGTTGATGTTAGTGAGCTTCTCATCATTTCTTCCCACAAATGTAATCAATTCTTTCTGTGCAGGTCATCTTGACCATTTCATTGTTTTTGGTTTTGTTTTGTCTTTTGGGGGGCATCACTGCCCTCTGGTAGTCGTGGGAGCTACCTAGCGCTGCTCCTGAGAGCCGCTGCTGGATTTGAACCACCAAGCCCATGGACTCCAGTCCCGCACTCAACCATTTACGCCTCTGGGGCTCAGCCCAGACCATTTCATTGTTTTATAGTCACTTTTTATATGTTAATACAACTCATAGAATAAACAGATTTTAAAGAAAGGCAAAATAAATAATATTTGTCCTAGACAGCTCTCTAATCACTATCATGAAAAAAATTTATATTTTGTTATATGTATAAATACTCTGCTAAAAGATTCAAAATACATGACAATATAAAATATTAGTCTCTAGCCTTCATTTGGATTGCTTCACTTTTTTCAGGATATTTCCTGGGGAAATAGGGATCTCTTCAAGGAAAATCTACTTCACCGACTGACAAAATGAACCCCCAAATAGTCTATCTCATGACAAAGGCTGGGAATTGGTCAAATGTTCATTTGCACTCCTCAGAATACAATACTTGAGAGAAATGAAAGTGTTTTAATGGCAATAATTTAGACCAAGTAACTAATTATCTTTTAGTTGACTCCAGCTCACAACAGCTCCAGGGGGCAGGGTAGAGAATTTTCATGCCAGTGACTTTTTACTGGGGTAGAAAGTCACCATTTCTTCCAAGTTCTTCTTTGAGGCAGCTGATGGTTTCAAACTGCCAATCTTGCAATTACCAGTCTGACAATAGCCATTATGTAATTGGATCTCCTGTAAAATTACAAGCAACAGTGTGTTTTTGTTCTGCACAATTACTCAATGACTATTAAACTACATACCCAAAAAAACACAAGGTTAGAAAGATATTTCTGCATGTCTAGTTAGAAATAACTTTAATGTTTCTATAAAATTTTAACCTTTATATTGCACAAAGATGTCAGTATTTTTTTTTGGGGGGGGGGGGGTCATCACTGCCTCTGGTGGTCGTGGGTGCTACCCAGTGCTGATCCTGAGAGGCGCCGCTTGATTTGAACCACCAAGCCCGCGGACTGCGGTCCCGCACTCAACCACTTATGCCACCGGGGCTCAGCCCCCAGATGTCAGCATTTTTAAAATGAACATGGGACTATTGGAGACAGTTTATTCTTTATGTAAAATCTTTGCATGAATCCTAATGATAATTCAGGATTTCTAGGTTAAATTATATAGCCACTACCTTTTTTTCAATAAAAAAAATACACTACTTGCTCCAATGTGAACAAAAACAGCTCCTAAAATAACCAGAACATAATAGTGTTTATTTTAAACAATACCTAACAGTTTTCCAACTACAAAAATAAGAAACGAATGACCAGTTTGCACAGATCGAGTGCTGATAATTTGTAAGCTATATTTTGACATGCTGAGCATAACTGTGTTCAACAAATGTGATAGATGGAAAAGGTGAACATTTACATCTGATTTTTTTGGAAAAAAAGATTTAAATATTGGCTGCAAGTAAACCATTAAAATAACAAGAATATGAATACATAGCCAGCTGATCAAGAGAAAATGAATCAGGAATGAAATGACTTATGGTTTTTCATGCTTGTTCTTGATTATAGGTAGTCAACCAACAATGTTAAATTTAACTTATAATGAAGTCCTTTATAAGCTAGAAAGGAGAGAGGCTTCAGTCTAAATTAATAATGAAAGACACTGAACAGAATATCCAAAATAATACCGTACATTCTCAAATTACTTCTTTTATTCCTCAAATTCATTCTTAAGAAAAGGAGATGAGAGGGAATTAAATACGCCGTGTCTTTCAGGAAACTTCATTTTTTTAAAAAAAAATAACTTGAAAATATAATTCTGGGTTCTTTTATAGTTCATCATTTTATTTTATAATTTTTATCCTCCAAGAGCAATTAATAAGTGCTCAAGGGTCTGTCCTGAAGTATTTTGGGAAATGAGTAGAGAGAACATTCATATACTACACCCGTCTTCAGAGTGCAATTAATATAACGATATCTGGGGATGGATTGGTTGTACATGATAAAGTGAAAGAGGATATAACACCAAATTTGAGTTAAGAAACTACCTTTAACTAAAGATAGTTTAAGAACAATCTGAGCAGTGATGTCCCACCCCCCCAAAAAAAGAGAAATCTGAAATTTAAGTGACACTGATTTGCTTTTTCTAAGGACAATAACAACTCCCTGCAAATATTTTAATTTTAAAAGAAGGTGGAGAACTAGTTATAAATAACAATAATCTACATGTGGACAAAAGTTGGGGTTACTCTTCTGAAACTTGAAATGATTCAATAAGCTCTGCAAGGAATTCATATAGAAATTGTGGAATTCCCACAGGCTTCTGGGGCATTGTAGTGGGCCATGACTGAAGACTTACATTGTCTATTCCCAAACGCCAAGGAAGAATTAAAGGCTCTAAATGACACAAGTGAGATATTTTTTTTATCATTTTTATACAATATTAGTTAGAAAGTATTAGCTAAGAATTCCAAGCATAAATATTTGCACATCCATTGCATTTGAGCCAATTTTGATACATAGAGATCTCAGAGGGCAGAGTTATACATATACATATGTAATATAAATTTTAAATTTTGGATTATTCTTGCATATAGATTGAAAAAAATACTAGAGATTACCTGAGAAGAAATAAAACCAAAGAAAGTGTTTACATTTTTTGTGCTGGTAATTAATTTAGATATCATTTATATATAAAGCTATAAAATATTTTATTACAGCATAATCATAACAAATAACGCAGCCCTACTGATGTAAAGGTTAAGAACTTAGCTGCTCACCATAAAGTTTGAACTCATCCAGCCATCCGCAAGAAAAAGAGAGTGCCATCTTCTTATATAAAGATTACAACCATGTAAACTCTATGGGACACTTTTATTCTTTCAAACTGGATTAACTCTGAGTTGAAATCACTTCAAGACACCTAGCAATAGCAATCAAAAGTAGTTCTCCATTTACCGCAGGAGGAACTGTGAAGCTTTTAAAATAACGCATTTTGAGAAAGCTCACAGTTTCGGCTCTTAGAATGGGGTTGAATTCAATGGTAACATCATTGTCAGGAATTTTTGATTTGGCCCAGCACAATGTAGCTTACTTTTAAGTGACATGACTATTCTTTGGTGGCATTGAGTCAGTTGTGACTCTTTGCAGCACTACATGTTTGCCAGAACACCTGGCAAGATAGCCAGCTTTTCCCAAATTTTCTATATTTCTCATGATGTCCTCTTTCCTCTTTGTGTCAGTCTCCATACATGTCAGATTTTCATACCTCACCTCTCACACTGGTTGATACAAATCTCTATAATATACCAAACCTTCCCCACCTGAGAACTATCTCACTGGATTATCTGGAATGCAGAGCCAATGAATAGCAGAAGCCCTAATATCAAATTAGTTTCTAATATTTCTTTCTTCTGCTTGGATTAAAAAGAATCAGAATCTCCTCCTTTGAGATAAATGCTTTCCCTAATATTTACTAAAGTAATGAACATATTTTCTGCCATAGCCCTCACATCACAAGGAATAACAATAGATTGGTTTAGGTGGAAGGGTTATAAATAACAAGCGGCCAAGTGTTGAGGCTATGATTTACAATATTATACTCTGCCACAACTAGAGTGCAGATAACAACTGCTGCAGTAACTCTGAAAAACTGTCAGTCACAGTATATACAAGCAATAGGTAAGTATTTGATCAGGTAGACTTGTATATTTGGACAATTATTTGACTACCGAAGGAGGGATAAATTTGAAATGAAATAAAAGAGATAAACACAAGTGTCAGCTGCAGGAATGGCAGTCACAAAAATCATAATATAGGCGTGACAGAAATCTCCTGTTAGCTTGCAAATGGTAGAGTCTAGCCTGTCAATCAGGTCATAGCCAATGAAGCTTCCATGTGGACATGACCTTCTTCTGATGTTGCTGGGAACTCCTGTCTTCTGCCCAGGAATTGAGAAGCACACACTCTCTCTGCTTCGCCTCCCTGTGAGACATTCTTGTTGATAAGCCAAATGAAGCTATGCTGATGACACTCAGAGTCCAAGAGCTGGAGAAGCTGGGGGAGATCCACGACAGTGCTGAGATGCTTCCTCCACCACAGGACCCATAAGACTTTCCACCCGCTGGCCTGTGTTCTTCCTGTATTCAGTATCATTGCATGTTTTGCATGAGTCTGAAGAGGTTTATAGACTGGCATTGGGCATATCAGCTAATACCGGTCTAATGGTCTTGAACTGGACTGGCCTGGGATTTTTTTTTTCTTGAATGGGGGGCTGTTTTCTTACTATGCAATTACTCTTTGATATAAAGTTGTCTATTACACACATATGAGTGTCTCTGGATTTGTTTCTGTATTCTGCTCAGACTAACACAGTATACAAAAGTAGCAGTAGAAGTAATTAACAAGAAGGATATGAAATACAATGTACAGTAAAATGTATATTGAGGAGGAACTTTTAGGATGTGTGCTGTGAGTGGACAAAGGAAATCATGGTGAGCTGACTAGATATTAACACGCAAAGTACAATTAAAGCTGCAGTCATACTTGCTTAAAATCTGCCGAGGAAGAACAGTTAGATTGGGAGAGGGAAAGCCCTAAAGAGACTCCCTAAGATCAACATATAAACGCTACATACTCTCACAGACTTCTAGGTTTTAACGCCACAAGGCAGACGCCAAAGTTTCCAATAAAACTAATATCTGGAAGGTTCAAAGAACAGAGCAGAGATTTTAGTGCTATTCTTACAGAAAAGAGAAAGTTTGAGTTTGACTAGAGATTAGCTCAATGACTGTTACAAGAAAGACCCACAATTTTCAGAAGGATATAACCAAAACAGACTCTCCACAATATATCAAGGATTTTGATTGGGGCAAGTGACTTGAGGTCGGAGGCTAATTTAAGATAAATAATTTGAACTCAGTCAGAAGTTCTGTCAAAGAAAAACTTGGCGAATTACTTCCATAATGATTATAGAGCCATTGTATTCTATAATCTAGGAGGTCCCATTGAGTAAGAATTCCGTTGTACAGTGGCCAAAAACATTAGCAATATACAGTCCAGAATGTTCAGTAACATTGAAAATGCTACTAGATTTATAACAACACAACCTATAATCTGGAGAAAAATTAGTCAATAGAAACACAAGGTGATGGGCTGAGCCCCAGTGGCATAGTGGTTATGTGAGGGATTGCGGCCTACTGGGCTGGTGGTTCAAACCCAGTAGCAGCTCTCCAGGAGCAAGGCGGGGCTTCCTACTCCCACGAGAGGGCAGTGATGCCACCCCCCAAAAAAGAAAAAAACAAAAGATGATTCAGAAATTGGAAAATACTAAAGCAGATATTATACATACAATTAATGGTATAAAGAAAGGGTGGTCATAATTAAAATTATAGGGAGAATGACATAGGGGAAAAAGACAGGGGAAAAGAGAATTAAAATGGAATTCTGACATTGAAAACTACAATACTCAGTCCAAGAACACCCAAATTTAAGAACACGTTTGACGTATCTCAAAATGAAAGAACCTGAAAAAGTAACACAGACCTTGAGTAACAACTGAAAAGTTCTGTGGGCAAAATATTGAATGATACAAAAACGCAGTAAATCACTAAATCAAAAATGACTTGTTTATATTGAACCATTTCTAGAAAGTTGCAGAATATAGTCAAGAACGTGCAACCACAGGAAAATGCCCAAGTAACACCGAAGGCATTAGTGAAAACCAAGATTCCAGAAATTGACAGCATGCACTAAATGAAATGTTTCAACAAACTGTTTATATCAAGAAATTTGAATGACAGCTATATGTCCACTTTACTGAAAGAGAAGTATATACATATTCCCATTAAAAAAATACAATCTAACACAATATGGAAATTGACAAAAATAGTATTGGTTGTACAATTTTCCTAAAAATTGTTTTAAAATGGTTGAAGCAGTATGTGATATAAGGGCTACCAGAAATCCAAGCCAGATTCAGGAAATGACATGGAAATATGGATATAATTGCTGATGCCAGATGGATCTTGGTTAAAAGCAGAGAGTACAATAAAGATTGTTGGCCTATGTTTTATTGAGTATGCAAAGAAAGGCATTCAGCATTGTGGATCATGACACACTATAGATAATACTGGAAAAAATAAAAGATGCAATTCTAGAACACTCAATTGGACTCAGGTAAAACTTATTGCAGACCAAGAGGCAATCATTCAAACAGAACAAAGAGATCATGAATGATCGTAAATCAGGACAGATGTCTATACTTTCACCACACTTATTCAATCTATACACTGAGTAGATGATCTGAGAAGCAGAACTATCCGTAGAAGCACACAGCATCAGGATAGGACGGAAATGCATTAACAATCGGTGATGCGTAAATGACACAGATTCACTGAAAGCTAGAAGGACTGGCTGGCTGATAAAGATCAAAGCCTGAATCCTTCCATAAATGTTACAACCAAAGGTCTTGCAAACCCAAGTCCTCACAATCACTAGGTAGCACTATGAAAAATGTAGGAATATTGACTTGCCAAATATTAGTCTTATTTAAATTCAGAATCAATACTCAAGTACGCATCAGACAGCAAATCAAACAACTTATAACATTGGACCCATTTGGTCTTAACGTGTTGGAGAGCAAAGATGCCCCTTTGTGAGCTGAGGAGTGCAACGCAAGCCATTGCAAGCAACTCAAGTATTTTCAGTCACCTTACACATCTGTGAAAGATGGGCAATCAATGTGGGCTGTGGCACTCACCTAATCTGGCGTGAATGTGAGGATTGAGAGTGTAGGGGTGGAGTCTAACCTGTAAATAGGTAGATAGCCAAGGAGACATGTGTGTGCATCCTCCTGAGGATTCTGGGAAGTGTGGCAATTCCTTCTTGGAGGTGGAGTCGCTCAGCTCATTTGCTTGGAGGCTTTCTACTGACAACATCCACACCTTTGGAGATACTGAGCTGACGAGGCTGACTTCCTGTGAGACATCCCTGAGGAAAAACCACCTGGACCTACTGACACTACTCCAGATTCTATATTCCCAAATTTATGTTATGATGCCGACAGAGTTTGGCTGCTAAAACCAGGAAAATACAGTGTGAAAAAAAGAAAATTATGCACCATTATTCCTCATGAATGTGAACACAAACATTCTCAATAAAATGCAAAATAATTTTATGTTATATATCATTTATATCTACATCAAGTAGGATTCCGACCAGATATGCAAGGAGGGTTCAATAAGGAAAAGTAAATATAATATGCTATATAAATAAGAAGAGGGGGGAGGGAGAGACCACACAATCATAGCATTCAGTGCAGAAAAGTAACTAAACAAAATCGAAAACCCCAGCTGGAAAGAGCATGCAATCATTCAGGAATAGAGGAGAAATTCCTCAGTACAATTAAGGGCATATATTCAAAGCCTTTGCCTACATTGTTCTCAGAAGAGATTGAAACTGTACCCCTTGTGAATGGGAATTAGACAAGAGTGTTATTTATCCCTACCCTTATTAATTATTGTTTTGGAAATCATGGTCAGATATGATGAAGTGTAATTAATTGCGTGGTGTGTTTCTTCTATTCATAATCCTTGTAACTCTCTCAAAATGAGTAGATCTGTAATCTGTAAATATGTAAATCTGGTGCAGAATACTCCAATTCATATCATTTGTAGTATTGCTGTTCTGTTGGACCATCTCGAAATCAGAGATAGAGTATCCTCAAACCATTTTTTTTAAAAGAAAGCCACAGCAGAGTGCCTGCGAGATCAGGGCCTGAAGTGGTAGAAACAGCAGAGGCTCCAGAGGGAAAAGTACTGAGTCCAGGAGCAGAGCAGAGAAGCCTCGCAAAGACCTGGGGCGAGCAGTGATTTTGCTGGTGCATGGGACCAGGCAGAGATCAAGGGGTCATAACGCTGACAGGCTGCAGACCAGAGAGACAAGTGGTTCCACTTGCCTGAGAAAAGCCATTGTTTGAACAAAGGACTTACCTTTACTGTTTTCTAATTCTGTCTGTGACAGTTTATTAATTTCCTTAATAAAACCACATAGCCATTATTATTGTCTGTGAATTCTGTGTTTACACTGAAATGCATGATCAAACCCAGCAGAGAAGTAGAGTGCCATGGGAGAGATGATTGTCATAATAAAGCTTTAAGATGAAGGCATGTCTGACTTCTGCCTTGTGGTTATCTTCTCTGGGCAAATGTGGAGTTAGATTCTACTTCTCATAAGTGTATCCAGACGAGGTCAGAAGTGGCTCCCATGCTGTTTTCTCATGAATACTGTCAAAAAAGATGTGCAAATGAAAGGCATCCAAGTTCATAAAGAATAAAAACAACCTCTCTTTGCAAAGGATGTGTTCCTATGCATAAAATCACTAAGACTCAGAAAAAGGTTACTGAGAAATTCGGCAAAGTGGCAAGGTACAAGATACTCAAAACTGCAAAGACTATCAAAGAAAAAAATAAGCATAAATTGAGGATCTCTAATAAATTTACACAATGAAACCCATCAGCAATGTTGCATAGACTAATAGACTTTCAATCATAAATGAAAATATACCAGCAGCAGTCAAATTATATGAGTCAGACTGCCTACAAAATAGACATGTGTTTACAGAAAAATATTTCACTGATAGTTAAATGGAGAAACCACAGACTGAAAAAAATATTGTCAATAGCATATCAGGTAAGGTACTTACTAATATCTAAAATATTTAGATAATTTCAATACCTCACAACAAAAAGAAACAATACAATGAAAATGGGAAGAACACATGGATCTACATTTCACTAAAGCAGATATCTAGGCAGAAACAAACAAACAAACAAAAAAACATGAGATACAGCTGATGATAATTAGTCATTGCTGTAATTTAATGTCTTCTAGCTGTTTCTGACTCATGGTAACCTTATTTACAGCAGAACAAAACACTGCCAAGCCATGTGCCATGTTCCCTCATTAAGCATGAACAAATTGTCATCGCCATAAATTGTTGTATCTCAACCCACATTGTTAAGAACCTTCTTCCTATTCATTAACTCTCTCTTCCCTAATACCTTTTAGTAGGACTGGTTCCTCTGAAAACATGGCCAGAGTACTTAAGACAAAGCTTCACTATCCTCACCTTGAAGAATAATACTTCCGCCAAGACAGATTTATTTGTTTTGCTTGTGGTTCATGACACCTTCAACATTCTTCATCCATAGCGTAATTCAAGTGCAAAAATCCTCTACCAATTTTCCTCATCCATTGTCCAGTTTCACCTTCATATGAAAGATGCATAAACATCATGGCTTGTGATCAGATCTCCAATTCATTATTGTCCTTGAGCCAAGGGCTGTCATATTGCCAATCTTAACTGTTAACTCTCAACAGCATACCATCTTACTGCCAACCTTGAATTCATTGCAGCCAGAGAGCCTAGAAGACAATTTTGTAAAAGCTTTAAAATTTTAGCTAAAGAAATAATAACAAATAAGCAACACTAAAGAAAGTCTTCATTAACACCAAAGTTTGCATTTCAATAACCAGGAGAATAACCATACTGTTGAGAATGCTAGGAAAAAGAAGAAAAGGTGAGAAGAAAAGATAGGATTGAGTTGTGAACACGGAACTCTGAAGAATGGTACACTAAATAGGGTATTATTTGTAGAGAGTAACAGGATTGCATATCTGGAAGGAAAACAAAAAATCACTAGGACGCAGCAGTAAAAGAAAGTGTGTGTGAATGATTGTGCCTGAGTTATTTAATATGGTGTACAAACCAAATAGAAGAGGGAAATATAGATATTGAATGACCAAACTTATTATCACATAGCAGTCACAGTTCAGAAGACTGAAGAAAATTTGCCTGAACTAAATTCTAATTCGGGCTGACAGCTGCCCTTTGTATCTCTACAGTACACCTAACTTAAGATCTCTAAAATTGGACTGATGTTTAACTTACATCATATGCAGTGAATAAAAGGGGCATTTTGAAAGTAGGAATTCCCTCTTTGTTGGTTACTGAAAACATCAGAGAATATGTAGCCTTAAATTATACTTTAGTAGTGACTCAAGATTGCAGACAGCTCTGCCTTTCAAAAGACAAGCTTAATTGACTCCTGTTCTTGAGTGACTGATGTGTGGTCTCTCTGGTAATGCTAAAATGCCACCTGTTCTGTAATCATTTTAGTCATCGAATTGCCACATGGCACTAGTTATGGATGCTACCAGTCTGTAACATGACAGAAATTTTAAGGGCCATTTGTTTTGCTATTTATAATATACCGATGAATTAAATTTGAAGAGAGAGTGATGGTCCAAAAGGAATTAGTTTAGCATAAGAATGGAGTCTAGTGTCTCTAAGACCCTTTTTCATTAATGCCTAGAAACCACTAGCCCCTCAGTCAAAATAAGGAAGATGAGAGTGTATTTTAGGATTGCCCAGCAAAATGTAAAATTTGACTGAAAGGCTTGAGGTTTTATTTTTTTAATATTTTAAGAATGTGCTTTGTTATAAAACTGCAATGTTATTTGTACAAATAACTATTTTAAGAAGTGTTTACTACAAGGGTGTTACAGGATGCAAACGTTTCAAACTTCAGTCTAGAATGCAAATTCATTTCTTAACTCACACAACACAGCTGTGTCATAAATGCATGTGCTCTGGGCTATAGTTTGGATAAATTCTTTGAGGACAGCCTCCTCCATAAGACTATCATCAGTCAAGAAGCACAGAAAACAGACCATGAATTCCACTCCATTAGTTTTGTGCCTTCACACACTGTGGTTTCATGCTTGTCTGAGAACTTTCATAATCATATTTATTTTTAGAGTATTGGTTTTTATTGTATATCTAAAATAACAGCAGAGCACATAAAACAAGTACCTGTGAAAACAAAAGATGATATTTTCATCATTTAAACAGTGATAAAATGTACCTCATTTTCAAACAGAAATATTTATGGAAAACTTCCTTGACAGAGTCTGGGATTGTAATGAATGATGTCTTGGGCTACTACCCACCAGGTCAGTAGTTTGACTCTACTAGTTGCTCCAAGGTAAAAAGATGAGGCTTTCAGAACCTGTAAAGGCTTAGATTCATGGCAGCCCAGAGAAGCAATTCTACGCTGTGCTAAAGGTTCACTGTCAGATGGAACAGGCTTGAGGGCAGAGTTAGTTATTGTTTTAGAAAACTATTCCTTTGTATTAGGTGATCTTTGCACTAATGCTGACCCCAAAGCACAATTCAGTTTATTATTCTTCAAAAAATACTAATGCTAATTGTAAGGAGTTAACTAACACAGAAGGGAAGCTTAATCAAAACCGTGTTTCCATTATTTCCAGTGTTTTTACAATGGCATTGATAGTTTTTATGGAGCTACCCAGGCTGCAACTAAATTAATTCTTTTAATCATCTTACACAATATTCACTAAAGTAAAACTGTTACATAAGGCATATTTTCCGCTTTGTGGAAATATAACTATAGTAATTATATGGTGCATTTACTATACAAAAGTGTGCATAGTTTAATTAAAAGGAGCATATCTATTATTTGTTTCAATGGTACCCTACATTTTTAATGCTACTGAATAGTAAACTTTTATTTCCAAAAAATTATATACTAGATTATCTGTGCTATTTTTGAGTGGGAAATGTCTTGAAATCATTTAAAGTCTTGTGAAATGACCTGATTTGATTTAATTATAATTAAATAAATAAATTGCTATTGAAGTGTAAATTAAACTTCTGAGGAAAAAAAGCTAGAAATCTACTAGAGAAGACAATGGTAAAATCAATAAGGTGATAAAACTTCAGAGAACTATGAGGTACCTCATAAAGGAAAACAGCAAGATGGACAATGTAGAGCTTGCTAAAAGACCAGTGGGCAAATTGGGACCTTTGCTCCAGTGCTGTGTTTTAGGTACTAGATCATGCTCATGGCCTATATTTGGTGGATCACTATTTTATAAATTTGCTCTTGTAAATCTAATTTCTTTAATTAGATTTAGGATGAAATATTTTGTCTTTGCAGAAAACCATTTCAATATCTCAAGTAGTCCAAAATAGAAAAAAAAGAGAGGGATGGGGAAGATAAAGAAAGAAATATTGGGTCTATTATGAAAATTTTAATAATGCATATACCTTACTTATGTTAACAGTGATCACTTTATAAAAAGGAACATTTAAGTGTCTTGTTTTTTGCAATGTAAGACTACAGATAAACTGAACTTCAACTTACACTTATTTTTATTTTAATAAATTGACAACCAATTGGTTAGCCCACACGGAAGAGGCCCACAGTCTGCGGGATCATGAGGTAGCAACAGGACCAGGTATCAGATATCAAAAGATCCAAAGCAAATAAGTATAGCAATGTGCAAGAAGGGGGTCGGAGTGGAAACCCAAAGTCCATCGGTAGATGATTGGATGTTACAAGGAAACAGGAAAAGGTTACAAGGAAATGACAAATCATCCAGGATGTAGGATTACACCAACGAACCATATATCATTCCTCTAGTTCCTGAGTCCTTCCTCCCAACTATGATCACTCAGTTCTACCTTACAAATGCAGCTAGATCCGAGTACACCTATTGGTACAGAGGCAAACTTTGAACATGGAATTGAGGACAGACAAAGCCCTCAAGAACCGTAGTGGGAATAGCAATATCTTGAGAATAAAGAGCTAATGGGATTGCTTGGGGAGGTGAAGAAATTGGGAGCCCATCGCTGCTTGGATACTTAACCAATTTTTAATCAAGAACCCTGCTCCACCTCGGTCAGAGGTGTCCCGCTTAAAATCTGGTCACTTCAAGCTACCACCAAAAGGACAAATAACAGAAAGGTGAGTGAAAGAAGATAACAGACAGTATACGACATGAAATTACAACAATAATATATAATTGGACAAGGAATGGAGGGGGTGGGTGGGGGAGGGAGGGGGGCGGGAAAGAGGAGATGATATCAAGGGCTAAAGTAGAAAGCAGTTATTTTGGAAATATTGATGTCAACATAGGTACGAGTATGCTTTAACAGTATTGAATGATGGGTTGTTATAAGATTTTAAGACCTCCCCCCATAAAATGATTAATCACAAAGGATACATCTATTAAAACGAACAGTTGTCTCTTCCACAAATTAAGAATAATAATGTGTTTACTATGAAGCAAAGAAATCCTGTGGAATCAGATTTCCTTATTGAGTAGGAGAAAACTGAGTCTTCCTCAATGAGACTGATTGATCCAATGGCAGCAATATTTACTGAAATGTGATGATGATTGTGAGGACGGTAGAGGACTGAGCAGTGTTTGTTCTGCTGTCCACAAGGTCACTTGAAATTTGAAATAACTTGATGGCATGTAACAACAACAGAATAAGGGCCGTTTAGGAAGATAATAAGCTTCTTCCACCTTTGAGTTTGTGCTATTCCGACATCTCCTTACCTGTGCTATGATACTAGAGAGCTAGAAGGTATGCCATAAATATTTTAAATGCCAGCAGAATCACCCATTGTGGTCAAGTTTCAACAGAGCTTCCAGATCAAGCAGACTAAGGAAGGGCTCTCTCTCTTTTTTTTTAATTTCCCAAGGAAATGTCATGAATCAAAACAAAACATTGCCCTATGTAGACAGTAGAAATACATAAGTAGCAGCAGTTAGAAAGCATGCAAAATAGTCAGTTGCTGAAACAAGAATCCAAACCAGAGATTATTAAATGCAGCCAGTTTGGACAGTTTTTGTTGTTGTACATGGTGTTGCTGTAAGTCACAGGCTTCTTGACAACAATGAACAAAAACAAATGGTTTACTTATCAATGTAACCCCTGAATTTAACACCAAAACCAAACATACTGCCATGAGGTCAATGAAGACACATGGGAACCCCGTGTGGGTTTCTGAGACTATAACTATTGACTGGAATAGAAATAAAGCCCAGTCTTCTCTCACCTGAATTCAGCAGTCACGAAATTACTCACAGACAAACCTGGAAGTGGCATAATCCACTTGGAAGGACAGAGCCATGGCTACTTAGTTGTCACATATTTAGTGCTTCCAGCAAGCAATGAGATGCCAAGAATAAAAATACAAAGAAAGAAGAATTAATTATATTTGCAGGTCTATTAAAGTGTGAGTGAACTTTAACAAAGATGTAAAAGAGTTAGCTCCTAATATAGAAAGTCTATATTTTAGTGGTGGGAGGTGAGAGAGGATTATAAGCCAGCAATATCCAGCTCATAATTACAAATTGAGCCTCAAAGGAGCAGACTTTTGAAGTCAAACTAATAAGTACCAAACTCCTCAGTCTTAAGCAATCAGAATAATAAGCACTTCTCACTATTTCATTTTAGCAACTAAAATACGGTGAAGGGAGACTATAGGTAAGTCTCTTACATTATGAACAAGTCACCCTTGTGCATAAATCCTAAAAATTTGGTTTTATGGTATTCTTAACATTAAAATGAGGTCTGAAAAATATTTTGTGTAATCCTATGTTTAATTCTTTATATACTAGCATCCTTTGCTGTTTAAACACTGCCTATTCTAACACCAAGAAATACAGTTTTTATAAAAGACAACCAAAAAATGTCATATAAAATAAATGCCAGTATACACAGCATGGGATTCAAGTTTCAAATACTTATCTTTCAACAAGTCTAGCAAAATTGTGATGGGTTGCTAGACTACTTTAAAAAATCTCTTCCAAAATCTTTTCAACTCAAATTCTGAGTTTGAAAAGATACCCAATCAAGTTCCAACAAAGTTAGAGACTTTGAAAATCAACACGTACTGGATATATTTTCAGTCTGTTTGTGTCCGTGGTAAACAGTGTAGATATGGCAAGTCTTTGATAGCTGCTACTGTCTTCCTTATAAGCACAAGTTCTGACAAGAGAAATATCATTAAACCCTCCTTTATGTTTTCCTTTTCCCTCACTTCATTTTTTTCACTGAAATATCCTGTAGATGGCATTTTCTTAGAGGACAAGATCCTTTTAATTGACTGTTGAGAGGGATTCTCACCTTCTCTTGCACTTAAATGAAAACAAAAGTAATTCCTCCTGTATTATAGAATCAGAGACTAATAACTATCATGTCACATACTAATGACGGTCATGTCACTTAATATCCATTTGGGAAATGTCACACACACACCCATAGTCCCATAAGGTCATACATTTAGTCCTCAAGTATTGGTTATATCATTATACAACACTTTTCATTTATGACAATAGTAAAAAAAATCACCTTAATGACTTTAACGCCAGATTTGCACCCATATGATTTGAACCAGAGAGTACCGATTGACTCCAAATTTTTATCCTTCCTGTCCTACACAAGGTTCTCCCAAATCTTAGTTGTGGGTAAAGTTAAAAGAGGAAAAAAAGAGTCCCCCCAATTTTTTTTTTAAAAAAAGAGGAAACAAATAAACAGAGGTCAGAAACGAGGTCACTGAGCCATTACCTAAGCACATTGTTCACAAGCTCACTGGTGCCTCTCTGAACCCAGGCTCTAAACTGGTGGTGAGTTCTGAAAAAGGTGACAGAGCAACACAGACCATATTTTAGCACATTGAAACTTTGCCGCCATCCCGAAGATCAACTGCCTGTTTTTCTGAAAGGTTCTAGGATCAACAGGTATAAGTCGCGTACATAGGTATGTCCATGAAGAACAACAAATACATCTTCTCCAGATTACTATTCCTGACTAAATCATGTCAGCCTGTGGTTTGCAATAACCTGAGTCCTCCCATGTGAGCAAAGAACAGAACTCAACATGGAGAAGAGATGCATCTATAGACATTAGTCCTTTCTCAAAGAGTCTTTCTTCCTCTTTGTCCAGATTCCATATCCATGTAAGGAAGGCAATGGCATACCACCTATTGGGTCAAATGATCTTAGTCTTAAAATGGACACATGTGAGTTTTTTTTTCTCTTTTGAACCCTTTAAAATGTCTTTGCAGCACATGTGTACAATGAAATGTGCTATGTGATTTCCTTGCTTCTGCTTCTATTGTGGTCCTAAGTTAAAAGAAATCCTAGCTAACTTCAATCTTTTCTCCACTTAATCTGTTTATAAGCCCAGTTGTGAAGATTTTCATGTTCTCTATGTGGGGTTGTAATCCTATAGTTGGAGGCTACAGTCTTTGATCTTCGTTGGTAAATATTTCAAGCCCTTTTGCTTTTATGAAGCAAGGTGGGTCCATCTGCCTATATCACAATATTAAAGAGTTTTTCTCATATCCTGATGCCATAATTATCCTCTTGTAGTCTAGCATCATGATTATTTATGGAACAGAATATATAAGGACTCTGAAAGAGTACAATCCTCACACATCTTTTGTGATTTTAAGCAAAGTATATCTCATCTTTTGTTTGAGTAATTGCTTTTTAGTCTATGTATAAGTTTTGCATTACATAACTAAATGTCTTGAAATTATCATTCTTCACAAAGATATCTATAAATTATTATTACACGAACAATCCAATGCTTTCTTATTGTCAATGAAACTTAGGTAAAACTCCTTATTGTATCCTTAGATATACACTGAGGTATACTTGGCATCATTATCAGGGTCAGGTAGAGGCCTGTCTGACATATGATGTCTTAAAGACCGATCTTGAATTTTATCATCTGATCCATTCCATGAGACATATCAAGGACCACTGAGATTTGGGTGATCTATCCCCAATTGCTTCACATTATCCTTCCATAGGTCATATCCTGATAACCGCTTGACTTACACTTGTTCATATGATAATAAAGTGCACAAACATTGGATTAAGAGAGCATCCACTATGCTGGGGTAAGTACTCATTGGTATGCAAGAAAAGGGGCTTATGGGAGCACAAGATAGAGGATGAAGTGAGTCATTGGAGTACGACTACGCGACACGTATAAACTCCAATGTCATGCCCATACACACTGCCAGGTTCTTCAAATCTGAAGTGACTCACTTTTTTATTAAAGAGTATTTTGCTTTTATTAAGTCTTTCCTCTGCTTACTGTCTTTCCATACTGTATTGTGTTAATATAATCTATGTGTGGCTCCCTCTGGTGTAGTAGGAAACCACTTAGGATAAACTTGCTAGCTTCTCTTCAAGGAAAAAAATCCGGAAAAGGTTTACTTTTAACAAAATCCTGAATGATATCCTGTATTCAACAACCTCTTCTGAATCCAGCTTGAATTTATAACAGTTTTCTGCTGATGCCCAGCTGCAAGCATATTTGAATTATCTTCAGCAAATTTCACTTGTGGAAGATATTTCTTATAGACCAGAAAAAGCAAACTCACTCCGGTGGAGTCAATTCCCATTCTTGGAGTTTCTGAGACTATAAATCTTTATGGGAGTAAAGCCTCATCTTTTCACCATGGAGCAGCTGACGGTTTTCAACCATTGACCTTATAGTTATCAGACCAACATGTAACACTACACAACCAAGACTCCTTGGAATATTAAACATATCATTTCAACATGGCAATTCCCCCAATGTGATTCATCAGCTTTCCTTAGGATGGAAATAAAATACAATTATCTTCCAATCAGCAATTGAGTAGCTATAATCCAAATGTCTTGATACAGAACAGAGAGTCCCTCCAGTGTTATACCTATTTATTAAAACATTTATTTCAGTTGGTATTCTGTCAATTCCTAGAGTCTTGTTTGTTACCAAGGCCATTAGGGAAGCTTGAGATCCTTCCTTTTGTACTCTTATTTCTCATTCATAAACTTTCTGAAATGACTGAATATTGACAGGTTCTTAACTTTGTATTGCTTTCATCCACTTTTGATACTTCAGGAGTTGTTCAATATTTTCATAAAGTCCTTCAATGCTACATCCCAAGGCTTGATGTTTTGTTTGTTTTTCCATCTGTTCTTTCATAATGAGAAATGATAAGCATTTTCTTTACTTTTGAATGCCTAATTTCAGGTCTTTGCACATTTCCTTAAAATGTCTTTCTTTCTTGAGTTTTCTTTTTATGTCTACAATTCAGTTTTTCATTTCATCCTGTCTCTAGTTTATGTGTGTTCCATAGCAATTTTCATGGTTTCTTTTGACATCTACTTTGGTCTTTTATTTCTCTCATCGTTTAAATGATATTCTCGATTCCTCATGTATCTTATAATTGGTATCACTCCCCCACTCATCTAATTTTCATTCATTAGTGTTTAGCAAGTCAAGCATATTCTAGATATTATCTCTAAATTTAAGGGTAATATATCTGAGACCTTATTTGGGCTAATAAGTCAAGTATACTCTTGAGATTGTCTCCAACTTGGGCTCTTGTGGACTTATTTTAATTTTCATTAACTTCAACTTAAAATTGCACAAAAACAATTGATAATTTATACCATATCCAGCCCCTGAGCTTATTCTGACAAATGATATTGAGCGCTTTCATTTTCTGTTACAAAAGATAAGGCCTATTTGATTCTGGCAAATTCTAACTATATTGAGCATGGATATAAGCACCATTTGTGTTTCTGATCTGAAAAAAAAGGGTATTTGCAAAGAGTAGATTATTGGTCTGACAAAATTCTATCATGCAATCTTTGATGTTATTTTTAATAACAAATCTTTATTTTATAGCTCCAGATGCTTTTTCTTTTTCCAACCTTTGTATTTCAAGCCCTAATAAATATCTAAACATGTTGTTTGAATTTTTGATGAATTTCAACTACAGAAGTTGATAAGAATGTTCAGTTTCTTCATCTTTGGTACTAATAGTTGATGAAAAAATTGATGTAATAGTAATTTTAACTGATTTTACTTGTAGGTCAATCCATATTATTTAATCATTGATAAATTTATTTTAGATAGAACTTAAAGTGTTCTCCTTTTGCTATAATAAAATCACTATTCTTTACTTTGTTACTATTGGCATAATGATGATTGTCTGAATCAACCTACTGAATGGTGGTCTATTCCAATTCACTGATGCCTAACATATTAATCTCCGTGTGTACCACTTCTTTTTTTGAATCTTTAATTTTCCAGGATTAAAGTTTTATACATATTTCCTTCCAATTATTAGTGAAAGTTTATAGCTGCTTCTTCTACATCATCAAATGAAGGGCCTTAAAGCTGTACTCAATTCACGTCATTCAGGTTGACTCTAATTTACTTCAAGAGACGACTCTTCTCCCATCTTATTTTGAGTCCATCTCAGCATGAAAGTTGCATTATCTTTCAATATTCCACTACTATTCAGAGTTTTTTGTGGCTAATTTTTTTTCAGGATTAGATTGACATGCTCTATTCTTGGGGTGGCTCAGTCTAGAAGCTCAAATGAAACATGTTCACAAAGGGTAGCCCTGCTAATGTTTGCAATACAAATGCAGATCTTCTAGCATTACAGTTACATAAAATCCAGCATAAAACAAATGTAATAAAGCACAGTTCAATTGAAATAATTCTGACGTTCAAGGACCATTTCTAAGCATCCAAGACTTTTCAACCTTTAAGAGAACAAATAGCCTCATCCTTATCCCTTTGACCAGTTGGTAAGTTTGAACTTTCTACCTTGCAGTGAGTAGCTCAAAACTTGCTCAAGACCATTACCAGGTCCCAAAACATTATGACAGATGAGTGGTAGATATATTAACTAATATGTATCAAAACCTATACCTCATACAGAATTTTCAGAAATGCTGCTTGACTCATCTTGCCTTTTATTAATTAAAATATGTAACAGCAAATAAAAAGTCACAGTGGAAAATAATTAGGTTGTGGAAAGATTATCAAAGGGAAAGTAGGACCAGACTAATTATTGCTAGCTGGATGGGGGTCAGGCAAGGGGAAATATGTTGAAAGTGGAAGAAAATGCTATTACAAGAGAGAGAGGGAAAGCACATTTCTACTGGCTTCCAAGCACAAAAGAAAATGAAGAAATTGAATCCACATTTCCTCTCCCATGGGGCAATCAATAGAATAATGGGTGAAGGAATATAGCGGTCAGTGTAAAAAAATAACAAGAATAATTTATAAATTGTCAAGGGTTCATAGTAGAGGGAGTGTTGGGGAGAGAGGGAGGAAAACATTACTAAGCTGATAGCATGGGCTCAAGTAGAAAGAAAATGTTTTGAAAAAATAATGACATATGTACAGAAGAGTTTGACACAATGGATATAAGTATGGACTGTGATAAGAGCTATAAGAATCCACCATAAAATAAGATTAAAATGTGTAGGTGGAGAAAGACATTGCATTCACACTAGTCTCATGACAAGTATGCACTGCAGACACTGGGGTGCAGGTACCTGTAAGAGTAGGTACACAACAGAAAGGAATTCCATAGAAGAAGGCCTGCCACTAAGTTAGGCAATGGAGGGAGTCTGCCACTATTAAAATAAAATCATGAGTATCTCACAGAACTCTCAGATAAGATTGCAGTGTCCCATACTTAAGCAAATCATACAATAAACTCATTCCCTCCATTTATACTTTTTCCTCTGAGGTTTGAATGCTATCTCTCATCTGAATACTTTCTTTCAAGGAGGCCAAGAACCAAGGGAGAATGGGCTTGAAACTCCTGCCCCCTCCTGGTAACATCAGAGACTTGAAGTCTCATGCTTCCTACAAATAACAATACACTAATCACACAATCAAAATATGTAAATCCCTAATTCACAGAATATATTGTGTACCTCCCAGAGGAGGTACACAGGGCTGTATCTTCATATATTCTGACTACATAGACTTATTTCGCATACTCTGAATAGATAAGTTTGATCATTAGTCATAAGTGTAGAATACAGTTTCCATACTTTTTAAAAAGAAATTTCTTCCTAGTCTAAAAATTTAGTGAACCTATATAATACTTATTATTTAAACAAAGGACATTATCAGGTTATGTAAGAACATCTTAAATTTTATGGAGAGCAATGTGATAATTCAGACATGATAATATGGAAGCAAATGCATCTATAGAATTACATTACATACTGAATAAGAGTCATGGTGGGTAGTGATTCTGCTTTAGCCTACTAACTGCAACTTCAGTTCGAAAGACAAGCAGTTCAAACCACCAGCCATTGCACTGGAGAAAAAAACGAGGCTTTCTGCTCCCATAAAGAGTTATAGCCTTAGAAAGTCAGAGCCCGTTCTACCCTGACTTATAGTTTTGTTGTGTGTCAGTACTGACTTGATGGCAGTGAGTGCTGTTTGGTTGTCCTTTAATACCATTCACTCTGCCTGGCATTGGGTCAATTCTGACTCATGATGACCCGATGGGACAAGATAGATGTGTTAGTCCAGATAGATTAGAGAAACTAATTCATAGACATGCATTTGTATACAACAAAGAGCTTTACATACAAGAGTAACTGTACATTAAGAAAACATTCCAACCCAGTCCAGTCTAAGGTCATAAGTCCAACATTAGCCCATATATGGAATACAAGTCTATAAAGTCTTCTTCTGACTTTATGAAGCATGTGCAATGACACCAGGACAATCACAGGCCAGTGGGTGGAGAGTCTTATGTATACAGCGGCAGTAGAAGCATCTCAGCACTGGCAGGGGTTTCCCCATGGCTCCTCCAGTTTCCAGGGCTCCTGGTCTGTCAACATGCCGCCATGTGTCTTGTCAGTTGCAATGTCTTCCAAGGACTGAGTCTGGTGTCTTATCAGTAAAACATCTCCATGGGGACTGAGTCAGTGAGCCTCTCGCCTCCAATTGTAATTACCACAAGACTTCCCAGAACACTCAGGAGAAAACCATGCCCACACAGAGGTCTCTGGCTATCTCCAGATTGACAGGTTAGACATCTACAGTCCCAATCCTGAAACTGACACGAGAGTACATGACTGCCACAGACCACTTGTCACACCTTGTCAATTGGACACTTCCACATAAATCTGTAGCCTTACATAATTTTCAAACAATTATAAAATTATTTCTGTACCCAAAAGGATAAAACTAAAATGCATACACTTCAACATGTGCCACCATCATTTAAAAATAACATTCTATATGTGAACAAAACAAAAAATATTCTATGCTTTACAATTGCAGTAACACCCACACCTTAATCCTTTAATCCTATGAATATCTACTCCCTCACCTCTGAGAGTTTATAAGCCAATCACTTCATGCCTTTATTCCTCCATTTGGGGTATCCAATTTCTATATTGCCCACTTATTTTGACCCAGTGCTCTAAGGAGACAATTATATTTTTCAATGTGATAAATCTTCATTGCAGTTGGAACCTTGTGAAGTCGGCATCCATAAGCAAAGTCAAATCAGAATGGGCCATTCATAAAGTCTGCAACAATACGTACCGGTTCACAGACTCAAATATCTTCTCTTCATCTCGTCAGTTTCTGGTCAATGTGGGCTGTCTCACTTAGCCTCACCAGGGTATCCATTGGTCCCTTCCCTTTAGAACATGGCCCCATCACAAATTTTCAACAAGCCTAGTCTTCTTATGTTATGTCATGAACTTCAGACCAGCCAACCCGCTCTCATCTTCTCTATTTCCTGTGAATCAAGTCCACGGGTTTCTGTGGCGAAGCTCAACCCATTTCTTTATTGCTGCATTTCTCCTACTTCCACTCAACAAATAGTAAATCCAGGTGGTCACCAAGCAAGAATTTCAGTCTGCCACAGGCTTCTTTTAATATTCAATCCCATAGAGGAATTATCTTTATGGTTCCATATTTTTTTCAGCTTCTGAAAATAACCAAAAATTCAAGATTTCCAGGAAAACAGAGTTCCTCCTTCTTCAATCTGTCAATCTGGCCCTAAAGCAGATCTCTTGGGATGCAAGTATCCTGAGTACTCCAAAAACTGGTTGGGGCTAATATCTTCGGAGACATCTTTGAACATGAAATTAATGGCTTGAGGCAAGTGGATTTACAAACTCTCTATTTTCATACTTCCCAATAAACATGTCTATACATCATTATATCTACAATAATAAGCATGAGAAATCAATATAAACAACATATAATCAGATACTAAACTCAATTCTTAAAACTGTCAAGTTCAGTCTTTAGTTTATCTAAATCCTTATCTAAACTTGTATATACACAAAAATATGGAATTAGGCCTCTGTATTAGTCTGGGCAAACTAGAGGAACAAATTTCATAGACACACATATAGGTTTATATACCAGAGGAACAGAGGAACAGGACATTGAGCCCAGTCTAGTTCAAAGTCATAAGTCCAATATTAACCCATATCCCTGAAATCAGTCTATATAGTCTCCTTCCGACTCACTAAGTCATAGGTCAGTGGGTGTAGAATCCCGGCGCTGGCAGGGCTCTCCCCATGGCTTCTCGCTTCCAGGGCACAGGGTCCATCAACAGCAGAAGCAACTTGTCGCTGGCAGAGGTCTCCATGTGGCCGCCCCAGCTTCTGAGGTCTGACTCCATCAGGGCAAAGCCCTGTGGTCTCTCTGCGAGCTCCTCCAGCTCCTCAGACACTGCCATCCTGTCTTGTTCATGATTAATCATCTCTAAGATTAACTCCCAACAACTGGGGAAGATAGCTTCTCATCTTCATGAGGGAAAAATCGTGAGATTTCCCAGAAGTCTCAGGAGAAAGCCATGCCCACATAGAGGCCTCATTGGCTACTCAATGGTTATCTCCAGATTAACAGGCTAGACTCCACCCCTACATTTCAATCATAAAATTAACATAGACACATGACTGCCACAGCCTCTCAAGTAAAAAAAAAAAAGATCCATGCTTTCTGTCAGACATTTTGATCTTCTGTCAACCATTTTCCTTAAGCAGCGTGGTTTCTGAGAAACTCTTGAATTCAAAATGTACATTAACAACATGCATTTTTGCCATTTCACACAGGAACAACCAAACAAACAAGAGGATCAAAACTTTAACTTCCCTTATTGTTTCCAGGAAAGAATTCAGTACATTGGAAGGACATATCTGACTTCGGGCTAGCCAAAGATGAAACATTATCAAGAGGCGAAAGTCAAACAAACAGCTATCCTCCATCTTTATGATTTACTTCACCAGTACCCCACTGCCAAGGTGCCATAATGTGTTAGCCCAGGTAGATTAGAGAAACTAATTCATAGGAATGCAGATGTGTATAAGAAAGAGTTTTTAATACAAAAGTAACTGTACATTAAGAAAATATCCCAACCGAGTCTAGTCAAAGGTCCTAAGTCCAACATTAGCCCATATGTCCAATACAAATCTATAAAGTCTTCTTCCAACTCACGAAGCTCCTGCAATGACCCCAGGGCAATCACAGGCCAGTGGGTGGAGAGTCTTATATATCCAGCGACTATAGAAGTATCTCAATGCTGGCAGGGTTTCCCCATGGCTCCTACAGGTTCCAGGGCTCCTGATCTATCAACATGCTCCCATGTGTCTTGTCAGTTGTAATGTCTCCCAAGGACTGAGTCTTGTGTCTTGTCAGTAGAGCATCTCCAAGGGGCTGAGTCATTGAGTCTCTCACCTACAAAGGGAAATACCATGAGACTTCCCAGAATTCTCAAGAGAATATCATGCCCACACAGAGGTCTCATTGGCTATCTCCAGATTGACAGGCTAGACTCCAGGGCTACACTCCTAATCCTGAAATGGATATAAGAGTAGACTTGCACAGGAGGATTTGCACAGGAGGATGACTGAGATTGTAATATTTTATTTGCACAAAAATACCCATCTGTCTCCCTCCAAACAGCTGATAGATTTGAACTGCTGACCTTTGGTGGTAGCCCAATGTGCAATCACTACACTACCAGGGCCCCTTTTCTCAGGACAGGTACCCAACTTGAATAGCATGCTCCTACCATCGTAGAGTAAATGACTTAAACTTGTGGGCTTTGCCTTCACTCTGTACATGACATTTAAAAAGATGTTATTTGCCACAACAGATTGCAAACTTATTTTTAATTTGTCATCTACCATCAAAAATTATTTATTAAGAAGATTTTAGTCATTATTTCTTTCCAGATTTCTTCTTCCTACTGAATTACTAGCATTTTATCATAGTTTCCAGATGGATTAATTCGTATATTTAGAAATAAATCTTGTTCTATAATTTGTTGCCTATACTATAATCTAAAAAACATTCAGGCAGCTTCAAATCATATTTCATATTTGCATTTGCTAGTTGTTTTAAAAATACATAACAATCAATTACATTCTGCTGTCAAATTTTTCCGGTGGACATTAAAATTACAGAGCTACAAAATCAGGAATTGAAGAATTTTCAGCCTTCAGGCTTTCAATCCTGCCCAAAGTTGACACAAATTGAAGGTCTTACAAAGTCATATTAGATAGGTTTCTGTTAGGCCTGCCTGTTTCTTATCAACAATGAGTTTTCTGATTTCAATGATGAATTTTTCCACTGAGGGCTTTGATTGAACCACAAATACAATTTGGGAAATTCTCCTTTGATTTTCTATGTTAAAACATGAAGGATTTCCTATATTTGGTGTTGTTTATTCATTTTTGTAGTCCATCAAAATGACATAGAGAAATGGGGAATGATGATCTTGGTCGTATTTGAATTTCAGCACGTATGAAGGAAAAAAACAACTGGTAGGACGTCTTTGTCTCCCAGGGCCGTCTCAACAAAGTAGCAGCGAGTGAACAGCTTTAAAGAGCATCAGTGCATAGTCTCGCAGTTGTGGTAGCTAGAAGTCCAGGTTCAGTGTGTCCGCAGGACGAGCTTTCTGTCTGCTCTGTAGTAAGAGTCTTTTTTGTCTCTCCTATCTTCTCATAGCTGCAGGCATTTCTTAAACTTCTTTCACTTTGTGTGTGTGTATGTTTGTGTGTGTGTGTGTGTGTGTGTTCACATAGTGTCTATATTTACCTGTTTGGGCATCATGCCCAAACTTGTTTCCATACTTATTCATTTTATAAGCCATCACTCAGCAGGCGTTATGGTACACGCTCTTTGAGTAACACTCTGGACTGCTAACTGCAAGGTCAGTTCAAAGTCTCCATTGAAAAATAGGGGGAAAAAAAGGTTGTCTATCCCCATAAATATTTATAGACACTGTGGAAAGTCTATAGAGGCTCACTATTTGTCAGAGGTTATTTTACATCAGTGGCCTTGGTTTTTGCTTTGTTTTACTTGAGTATGCTGTCCTTAAGTGAGAGATAATACCTTAGAAGGAAGACTGTAGTGTCCCAGACAAGATCCCATTCACAAGCAGAGGGATGAGGATTACTCTATCTTTGAGGGAGAGGGGACACAGGTGAGCCATTACACAGGAGGTCAGGTATTTGAAGAGTTTCAAAAAGTCTTTTTCTGTTAGAGTTTATCAGGTTGAATTTATCATATTTGGAATGCTAAAATTAAAGATACTAATTCATAACACAGCTCATCATTACAATAAGATAAGAAATTCCCCAGATACACAAGGCTGCTCAAGGGATGCCACTTCTTTTTCCACTCTTAGTAGCCATTTAGGTATAGAATATAAGTTTGAATGTTGTGTTTGCTTTCCAGTGATATAGACAATAGACTCCCAGGCTCTTGATGAGTTCTTGCTCTTTATTTGACAACTCCTAGGCTCTCCACTTCAGTTCCGAGGAAAGCTGATGCTTCAAAAATAAATAAAACATGGAGATGTGGAGAGATCTGGACTTCTAGAGTCCTGAACTGTGATTATATTAAAATTTCATTCTTTATTAAAAAAATTTATTGGGCACTCTTACAGCTCATAACATTCCATACATCAATTATATCAAGTATATTTGTATGTACATTTCCATAATCATTTTCTAAACATTTACTATCTATTTGAGTCTTTGGTATCAGTACCTCTTAACACCCCCCCCCAATCCTGATGATTAACTACAAATTATTATCTACATATCTTTCACCTACTGCTGTCTCCCTTCACCCAGGTTTCTAATGTTTGTTCCCCTGGGGAATGGGGTTATGTGTAGATTATTGCAATCAGTTCCCCCTACTTCTCCACCTACCCCTCACTTCCTAGTATCACTTTTCCCATTTCTGTTCCTGAAGAGTTTATCTGGCCTGGATTTCGTGTGCCCTGGGCTCTTATTTTTAATTATTAGATCACTTTACTGGGGGCTCTCATATATCGCTTTTCAAAATCCATACATACATGTTTTGTGCCAGGCACTGTCACATGCCTGTTGCCCTCATCATTCTCAGATCATTTGCTTTTCCACCTGAGTCCTAGACATCAGCTTTTCATCTTTCCCTCTCTCAGCCAGCAACCCCCTCCCCAACCCTGGATATTTTATAAATTAATATAATTTTGTCATATCTTACACTGCCTGACATCTCCCCTTGCCCGCTCCTCCACTGTCCGCCCTTCAGATAGGAGGTTACATGTAGATCCTTTCATTGGCTCCCTTTCTCTATCCCACCTTCCCGCCACCCTTCCGGTGTCTCAACTCTCACTGCTGGTCCTGAGCAGTTCATCTGTCCCGAGCTTCCTGTGTTACCAGTTCCTGTCTGTACCAGTGTACCTCTTCTAGTCCAGCTGGATTTGTACGATATAATTATGATGATGATAGTTGTAAAGAGGAAGCCTTTAAGAACTAGAGGAAAGTTGTATGTTTCTTCATTACGTCACTGTGCCCTGACTGACCTTTATCTTTCCTGCTACCCTTCCATTAGGGGATATCCAATTGCCCACAAATTGGCCCTGGGTTCCCACCCTACACTCCCCCACATTTGTAGTGGTGTGATTCTGGTCCTTTGGTGCTTGTTACCTGCTCCCCTCGACCCCTCGTGATCACACAGACTGCTGTGCTTTTTCCATGTGGCCTTTACTGCCTCTGTGCTAGATGGCCGCTAGTTTACCTTCAAGCCTTTAGGACCCCAGATGCTCCATCATTTGGGACCTGAGTATCATCAGCTTCCTCCACCAGGTTTGACCCTGCATCCATTTGTCTTCAGTGATCGTATCAGGAAGGTGGGCATATAATGATATGATTTTTGTTCTTTGATGCTTGATACCTGCTTCCTTCCACACCTCCTGTTCACACAAGCTGGTGTGTTTCTTCCATAGTGGGCAGTGTTGGTCCTGGGCTAGATGGCCCCTTATTTACCTTCAAGCCTTCTCTCTTTTGATAGGCAGGAACCATCAGCTTTCTTCACCACTCTTGCTCGTGTCCCCTCATGTTCTTAGGGTTTGTCTCAGGCATGTGAGCACACAGTGATGTTTTGAAACTTCTGACATAAAAAATAAAACAAACATAAATTTCTCTTTCTTAAAACCACACACTTGTTGTGTTTACTTTACAATAGCACTATGAAATTAAGTCACTTTTTCCACCTAATTTTTTTCACTTTACTTTGTTATACCTCTATTTTCCAAGAATGAGATCATTTTAGTTATTTTTAATAAGGCATATTTAATTAAACTTTGCACTAGCTCAAAAAGGGCCAGTTTTCATTGATTGTAGTGTCAGCAATTTTCTGCCTTTTACCATATATGTTATCTCATTTACTCTAAGATATTTATAGATTTTACTTAAGAAGGAGAATAAAATTCCATTTTATACTATCATTTATGTGAAGGAATATTAGTTCCAGAAATTTTAAGATTCCAGAAATCAAATGTCTCAAAAGGAGAAAATTTGCATTGAAAGAATATACAATGGCTGAGCCCCGGTGGCGTAGTGGTTGTGCGCGGGACTGCGGCCCACTGGGATGCAGGTTCGATTCCAGCTCACAGGAGCAAAGGCTGGGCCTCCTACTCCCACCACCTGAGGGCAGTGATGCCAAAAAAAAAAAAAAAAAGAATATATATGTGTGTGAACATATATATGAGAACATATAGACTAAAAGAGAACACACACACACATATATATGTTCCTCTTGTAACTATACTTTCATTGCACTCTGCCTTTAGCAAGCCTGCATGAGGCAAGTCTCTGGCTGCCATTTTTTCCAGCAGTATGTGCTGACTTCCTATCTCTGTGTCACAGTTTGGAAAGTTTCACAATATCTTAAGATTTTTTCCTAATGCTATTACATACTAAATAGGTTATAGAAAAGTGTAGATATAAGTTTTACGTTCATTGGGAAATTTTTTAAATTCATGTAAGTTGCTTTATTGGGACATTTGCAAAATTGGAGTTACTTAGAACTGATCCTGACTACTGCCCAAGGTACACCAGCACTTACTCATGGCCTTATCAATGGAAGGGGAGGGGGAATTGGTACCATTGAGCAATTTTGACTCAGAGCAGCTGCTCTGCTGGAGAATGAGGAGGATGCTAGTGTTAGAACCCACAGGGACACTCCTTAATGTAAAAGAGTCTCTCAGAAAGTAAGAGGACGTGACCTTAGAGTTTTGTAATGTTCTTTCTCTTTCTGCAGGGTATACTGTATTCTCGACCCAGACATCAAGCACTGACAGCATATTCTCAATTATTATGGCAGGGCTTGGAAGCACAATTGCCGCTTTACTTCGTCATTTATTTTGAACCAACTACATGTTCTGCACGGCACGTTTAGCAAATAAATGGTAAGAGCATGACGAGTGGCCTTATCTGACTCACTTTCCAGGGAGTAGACAACATTTAATCCAGAAAACTCTTGTACAAAGTTACAAATGCTATAGAAAATATATGAAGGCCAGACTTTACTTAAAATTGTTCTGAATTGTCAAGTATGGATTTTTTTTGTTTTTGTATTTTGTTTTTTTGGTTTTTTTTTTTTTGGGGGGGGGGCATCACTGCTTTCAGGCGGTGGGAGTAGGAGGCCCAGCCCCACTGCTGGAATTGAACCTCCATCCCAGTGGGCCGCAGTCCCGCACACAACCACTACGCCACCAGGGCTCAGCCCCCAAGTATGGATTTCTAAGTGTATTTTTGGAATCATAGTAATTTTTGAACTAAGTACATTTTCTCTCTCCCCTCACTCTTTATATATAGATATATGTGTGTGTACATACTATATATGTATGTATATATCCTACAATATCATTTGCTGTTTTGGGGTATGGCGGAGTCAGTCAGACTCATACCTACACTATGTACAACAGACCAAAACACATCCTCCAAGTTGTTCCTACATTTGACTCCGTTCTTGTAACTGCTTTGTCAACTCATCTCATCAGGGTCTTTGCTCTGCCATGCTGCCCTTCCACTTTACCAGGCATGATGTCCTTCTCCAGGGACTTGTCTCTCCTGATAACACGATTTGAAGTCTCACAATTGTTGCCTCTAAGAAACATTGTGGCTCTACTTCTTCCAAAACAGATCAGATTTTTATTTACTTTAGCTGTCGATGTTAGTCCACGATTCCATAAACCAAACAAAAACCTGTTGGTATCAAGGAGATGACAATGCACATTGATGTGTAGAATGTCAGAGTAAAATATTGTGTCATTACATTTTCAATGGATGCTATTTTGGAGATCAATCACCAGGCTATTTTTTTTGAGATGTCTCTGGGTGGACTTGAGTGGCCAAGCTTCTGTCTATGAGTGAGATGCTATAGTCATATATACTTTCCACAATATTATACATGAAAGTTAATTTTCACTTAGGCCTCCAGGATAAGCTACCCATATTTCCCCTCTTTCCCCACTCCCCCTCCTGCATGGACCCCTAATAATCTACAAACTGTTATTATTTTTTCATATCGTACACTGTCTGATGTGTCCCTTCACCCCCATCCCTCTTGTCTGTACCTCAATGAGATCCCTGTGATTGGTTCTGCCATTCTACTCCACATTCCCTTCAACCTCCCAGTATCACCATTCTCACCACTGGTCCTGAAGGGATCATCTGTTCTGAATTCCCTATGTTTCCAGCTCCAGTGTACTTCCTCTGATCTAGTTGGATTTTCAAGGTAGAATTGGGGCATGATAGTGGGTGAGAGGAAGCATTTAAGAACTAGAGGAAAGTTGCCAATCTCATTCTTGCTACACTGTACCTTGACTGCCTCATCTCCTCCCTGTGACTCCTCTATAAGGGAATGTGGCTTCACCTCTGGATGGACTTTACTCCCATCTGATCTGCACTCCGCCTCATTTATAATGTTTAATTTTTAGTTCTTTGATGCCTGATACCTGATCCCTTTGACAGTTCATCATCACACAGGCTGTTGTGCTTCTACCATGTGGACTTTGTTGCTTCTCAGCTAGATGGCTGCTCGTTTACTTTCAAGCCTTTAAGACCCCAGACAACATATCTTTTGATAGCCGGGCACCATCAACTTACTTTACCACATTTGTTCATGCACACATATGTTTTCAGTGATCATATCAGGAAGAGAATGATGATGACAAAAAATGTGGTCTGCATAAAATTGATGTATGTATTGATCATGATACGAGTTGTATGAGTCCCCAATAAAATGATTTATTAAATGATTTATTAAATTAATTTACTAAAAAAAGTAAATTTTGAAAGCAACTTATTTTAAAGGCTGGAGAAATCTTCAATTATTGATTAGTAAGACCATTATCGAGTTGGTTCTTTGCAGATAATCTGAGTATAAATTAGAAAAATAAAGCAATCCTAACAGTTCATTTTGCTAATAAGCTAAACAAAAAGGTACATTAGAAAAAAAAATAATTTTATCAAAAAGGTAAACAGTTGGCATAGATTGGATGGTGCAGTGATTTCCCATGTAGACTATAAGGTCAGTGGTTTGAAGTTACCAGTATGTTTCTTTGAAGATTTATATCCCTGGGAACCAGTCATGCAGTTCTATTCTGCCCTAGAATTGGTCACAGCCAACTCTTCAGCAACTTTTCTCTGCAATACACTAATTTATGATTTTTTTCTGACAATGTTTTTTCTATACAATGTTTATGGTTGTTGTCATTTTTAACTGCTATGCATCCGTAGCCCTAAGTAAGGATGTGAACTGTCATTATTTGCAAGCATTTTGGTATAGTCACAGATTTGCTTTCCCTGAGGCACCATGCTGTATCAACAGTTCAATAAACCTGCCAAACGTTTTACTTATTCTAAGGGGGAAACAAGTTTCGAAAAGATTAAGCACTTAATACTTTGCGGACTTACATGAACTGGCTGTTCATTTTGTGGACTTATGTGAAGTTACCCTTCACTAGGGATAAATGCCCCAAATAGAATCTTTTCTCACAATGTCAAGCTCACTCAGATGCAGTTTGTCCAATCGGAGTGTATCTCATTACTCTTTATAGATTATATTTGAATCCTCTTTCATCATGAATGATTTTATTCTTATTAGTAGATGAAAGATAGTGAGCCTGAAATTAGTTTGAAGCATGAACATGTAAATAAAAGTGAGATTAAGAGAAATATGTTCTATACAAGTTAGTGAGGGTCACTAAAATCACCCTTATTGATAAATTTTGAAATATTGCTTAAATCACTTTGCAAAACAAGGCTATACACAATTACTGCATGTAAGCAATGTATAATAAATGATGAATGAAGCCACCCAAAGCATTCATTTAGCAAAAGATGTGTTTTAAAGTACTTAAAGTCCTTAATTTTAACACACCAAGTTTAATTTAACTGAAAATTAGAGAGAAATTCCAGAGTGCAGTAATTTTCCTAATATGCTTAGAAGAAAATATAATTGTACTAAAAGATTGTCCCTGAGACCTACTAAAACGTCTGTGATATTCTTAATGTAATTTATAAGTAGTACAGAGAGAGATTCAGGAGGAGATCGTTATATTTGTGTCTAGGGAGAAACTTTTCTTCTGTCACAATCTACTTATACATTTAAAATTATAATATTAAGCAAAGATATCCTTCACTTATATAGCTATATAAATTTTAAAGAGATATAGTTGATTTGTTTATGTTTCTAATTCTAAATAAGCAAATAAAATGATTTTTAAGATATCATTTTGTAGTTTTAATAAATACTGGCTGCATTCCTAATTTCTTTCACAGAGATAACTAGATAGAGAACAACTGTAAGTAAAAGCATATGAGTGTAAAAGACAACTGACGGAGATCATCTTTGGTGCTAAAATATTGCTAAGGCTACCTGAACAATCAAGAAAAAGTAGGAAGAGAGGCTAAGAACTTTCAAGTGATGTTAAGTGAAGTTTTAAAAATCATTTTATTGGGGGCTCATACAGGTCTTATCACAATCCATAAATCCACCATTGTGACGAGCACGTGTGTACATTTATTGCCATCATCAATCTCATTGCATTTTCTTTCTACCTTAGCCCTTGGTATCAGCTAAGAAATATCCATAAACAGAGGCCCCGACAGTTTTTATCATCAATTAAACTGCTCAAAGCATCCCTAGTTGCATAATGATTAATCCAGTGGTGCTCACACTTTTTCAGCATGCGAACTACTTAGAAAATGATCAAGTCAATATGATCTATCAGCTACAGAAATGCAAAAGATATATTTATTTCTATTTATTTATTACATTTACTCATAAGTGAATTGAGAATTCTTCATATGTACAATGTATGTTTATAAACCTTGCGTAACTGCATGAGTCCATATTGCACATCACAACACAATTAACTTTGTACATGTTTTGTCATGACTTAAGTTGACTCTGATGACTTGCACTGAATGGAGTGAGCCACGGATGCACAGTCCGGTCAGAAGCTGCTGACAGCCAGCCTCAAGAACACTTCCAAATGATCATCGGTCATGGTGGAATGGTACTTGGACTTAATGACTGTGGGAAAAGGCTGACTCACAAAAACAAGTAAAGCTGAATAATGCAGTCAAGGAGGTAGCACATTTTCTCATGTTTGGGTATTTTCCCTCTGTGACTAAGTTCCAGAACTGTTCATGTGCTTTGGACTGCAGCTGAATGTGGGCTTGTAATGTCAAAATCTCATCTTCTCATGCAGAAGAGATCAGGTGGAACAGTGTTGCAATTTTTGTTGCAAGTGAATCAACCTCAGCATCTTGCCAAAAAGAATAGCACACAAATGCAGCAACTGGTCAGAGCAAAGAAAAGTTTTGAAAGAGTTTGACTTAGTTGGTCAGTTTTGAATCCCTTAGCAGAGGAGATTGCATCTGCTTGGCTGTGCTGTTTATCAATGAAGTGATGCGATTGATGATAGGCTTGCATCTATATTTGTAATGCCATGTGAACTGCCCATACTACATTAGCCATCGACTACTAGAACAAGAATGATTTATTAAGCACCCCTGAATTAACCCTCAGTTGCTATGCAAAGCTTAGCAATTCTATCCACTGGTGATGCTGAAGGATTAAAAGATCGAAATAAATTATCTCTACATTTTTTTTCCTTTGGTCTTCTGAAATCATCACCTACCATATATCCTTCCCATTGCTAGAGGAGGCCAATATTATTCTAGAGTCTTAGTCAGGAAGCTCTTCTGAAGTCGGTCCTGGCTGGTGGCCCTGCTGGGATTGGAAGCACCAGTCACATAGCTTCTAACATTATAGCAGCATATAATCCTTCATGGGGACAAAAAGACAGACAAGTATTCTAAAGGCTTGTATATTCAAATGAATGCAATAGGAACGAAGTTACTACTTTTATAAGAACTCACCTTCTAAGATTAAAGGAAGGCTATAGGTAGATAATAAAATAGATAAAATAGTACTAGAAGGTAAAATAATTAAAGAAACAATCATGAGTTTTTGTCACGGGCTAATGGGCTAAAACAGAATTGTGAACAACCAAGTTTGGTAGAAAGATGACAAAGTTCCCAGAGCTCTCATCATTTACTGACCCACGTGGAGATCCCCGGAGGCAGGCAGAGTCTCAGAGATACAGACAGAGAGAGAGGTTTCCAGTTTCTTCCCTGATAAGAAGGTTATCCTTACAAGGAGGCATTCTCAGACTGTGGCCCGATTGACAGGTTGAACTCCACCCACCCACCCTCCACCCCCTGCCATTTTCAAATAGATTCAATGTGCATTAATATAATTTCATTATCACAAAGTCATATTTTTAAAAGTTCAGTTAGTGAATTTTAGTGGAACATTGTCCTGGAAAATGACGTCTTCACGTTGGAAGAAACTGAAATATATGATCAGAAAAGTGCTTCCTCCTCAAATGACAGTGATATCAGTGATATATATAAAATAGAGCCTTCAGAAACTTCTCTCTTTTTTTTGTTATGACATGACACAAAAAGAGAACAAATAGTTTTAAATATACATTAACTATCAGAATATAATGTATATGAAATATGAGTCTAGAGAAGTTGAAGACCATTTAAAAATAAAGGGAGTTTATAAAGTCCAGTACACTCAATGTTAGTTAACTGAGATAGTTTGATGTTTGTTATTGAAGAATCATACAAGTAGAATTAAGAGATTTTATCTCACCTGACATTTTACAAATTTCTGGTTCTATTCTGAAGACAACATTGTTGGTGATAGGATGACATCCATATACCCTTAAGGAAGATAAATTGTGATTATTGTTCAAATTTGAACACTCATCACTACTCCCTAAGATGACTAATTTTAGTCAACTTTTACAGTCTGAAATCTACCAGATAGTTTCCAAAGATGCACTGACAATTTCTGGTGAGTTGAATGTGAAAGTGGAAAACAAAGAAGGAGTAACAATTAACAAAAAGGTCTCGGTGATAGAAATTATGCCAGCGACTGCATATTAGAATTTGGTGAGACCAATGGTTTGTTCATTGAAAATATCATATTTTAACAAGATAAGTGTCTTTTATTTAAGAAGAGAAGTGTAATTGTAGATACAACAGAGGGAGAAATCAGGTGAAAAGAGAAGATGGAGAAACCCAGTGTCAGAAGTATTCTTCTTATTCACACCATCTACTGACCCGAGTCTGCAAGCATGGTGAATCAACTCTGGGTGTGGTTGCCGGGTCGAGGCTCCAGGACCACAGGTCACACACAGGTAATCCAATGGCCCCAGCCAGAGTTGGACAGTGAGCTCTCTCTTGTGTTACAGTATTCGATTTTCAACCTGTGGCATTTTCTTCAGAATATTTAGATAAAGATTTATACTCTATGCACATTATGTTGACAATGACAGCCTTGGAAACCCTGAGATTCAGTGAGTTTCATTACATCCCCTAGATTTTCTAGGAGTTGCAATTGAGTCGATGAATGGATCTCATATTGATATCTAAAGAGCTAAAAAATTATACTGCCATTGAAAGATTTTCTCTGCTGGTTCCCAATATCCATTGTCCATCTGGCATGAGCAAAAACATATTTTGAGGAATCAAGACCCAAGAGACATTGCTCCTTAACAGGCTCCTGGAAAGTGTTTGTGTTCTAGTTCGACTCTCAAGGGTCCTGCATGAGATCAAGCCTCAGTCCTTTCCCATTGCCTCAGCCTCCTTCTTCTTTGGGGAGAGAGTGATCAAATTGTGAATGCTAAATAAGCAGGATGTAAAATGGACATGCATCAGCCCTATGACACACACAGAAATGTGTGACACACACACAGAAATGTGCAGGCTCCATTTGGGATCTCAATAAATCAGAAACAAATCCATTACCGGCTTCCTCCTACCAGTCAATATCTGTCACACAAAGAACTAGGAATGCCTTGGGCAAGCAACAATGATGTCAGACTCAGCAGACTCCTGGGCTCACTGACACCCACCTCTGGAACTGATCACATCCACATATTATGAATGTCTTCCTTCTAAGATACCTGAGATGAGGTTCTGCCTTTTATTTCTCTCTGCTCTGATATAAAATGAGAAATGGTCAAAGTTTTCAACTACCCTACAAACAGATGAAATCTAAGCTTCTCTCAAAAGAAGACTAGTCAATGGGTCAATAATTTAGTCTGACTTTTACATGCCCAAATAATAATAAAGAGACCCTACGTTTAACAGATCAGGATATTCACTGGTTGTTGTTTAAATAAATTTGGTGGTAATGTTTACTTAGGACTCACAATGTCTCAGTTTCTAGTGAACTTGTTCATTCTTACCTATGTCAATCTCATCATTTGGGAGCTATTTGATGTTATAGTATTATCTATTATGTTATGCCTTTCAGGAGATTGAACATAATTCTTAGCAATTGTCAGTTCACATCAAAAAACATTTTCCACTATGACTGTTTTCACAAATAACTACCAATAACTGAATCTGAGACATGCAAAAAGGGTATAGAAATATCAGTATTTGTCAGAGACAAGGAAGAGGAGCACTCATTATGCTTGGGGTAAAATGGTAAGTCCTCTAGAGGAAATGATCCCTAAAATAAGAGATAAAAGATAGGGATGTAAAATCTAGGCTGCAGAATGATGAGCGGGACAAAATGGAATGAAGATGACGATATATGAAGAGTGAGGAAGAGGGGTTCTCATCAGTACAGACCCTAGAATAAGGAGGTATGAAATACATGTGTGTTTGAGAATTAGCCACAAGATATTTAGTCAGGTTTGAAATGATAATAAAATGAATCCAAGAAAATAGATATCTGATCACTTGTTGTTCAGCCAATATTAATGTTATTTATAGGAAATACAGCTGAGCCCCGGTGACGTAGTGGTTGAGTGCAGAACTGCGGCTCACTGGCTTGGTGGTTCAAAGCCAGCGGCAGCTCTCCAGGAGCAAGGCTGGGTCTCCCACTCCCACCAGAGGGCAGTGATGCCAAAAAAAAAAAAAAAGGAAATACAGAAGGGAATTAAGTATGAAAATGAAATAGAGATTGAAAACATTTTAAAAAATAAAGAAATGCAACAGTGAAAGAACCCAACATGTGAGGCAACATAAATACGTGGCAACTAGTGTTCCAGCTTATACTTTATAGAGTCTTGTCTTATTCTGAACACAGCATGTTTAAGCATGGTGCTGTGATCAGTGGATAGGTGCTGACAATTTTCACAGCAATACACTTGTCTTGGTATCATTAGAATGCCTTTAAAATATCTATATCATGTTTTATCTTGTTTGCATTTGAGCGGTATTACATTTACGCACATGCACAGCCACATGAGATGCATAGAGTTTGCTTTGAAGCAATCTATAAACTTTTTATTTAAGGTTTTTATATAAGTTTTTATATTTACACATAAATTCCAGAAATGGTGTTTATTTTTTCTCTTACGGATTCTGCTGCTCTTTAATAATCTAAAAATATTCACTTTTATTTCTCTGCCTTTTTCTGTTCCTCAAAAATCCCTACAAACTCACTGCCATCAAGTCAACTCTGATTCATAATAGCCCTGTAGGTTGGAGTAGAACTGCCCTGTGGGACCCCAACTGTAGTTCTTTCTGGAAGTAGAAAGCCTCATATTATTTGCTTCAGAGTGGCTGATAGTTTCAAAACTCTCACCTTATACCTAGCAGCCTAATACATAGCCCATGATACTACCTAGATCACTTTTGAGTTTCCTGGGTATAATTTTTAATTATTGGACTTAGATGTTTGGTAATTCATTCTCATGATATTACATTACATTGCATACTATAGATTTTTGGTTTTCAAATCATCTTCAGAATTAAATGTCTTTTCTGTGTGCCAAGTCTGTAGGTGACTCTGCCATGATCTGAATAGTTGAGATTGCACTGTGTGAGGACAGAGAACCCTGGTAACGTAATGGCTTCCTCTTAGGGTGCTAACCACAAGGTCAATGGTTAGGAAACACTAGCTGCTCTGGGAAAGAATGGGCTTTCTATTCTCTGTAAATCATCAGTCTTGGAAACCCAAAAGGATAGTAGATCCGACCATGCCCTATAGAGATACCATGAGTCAAAATTGACTGGATGCTATGAGCTTGAATTCTGACAGGAAAGATGGGTTTTGTGACTTCCACAGGACCTCTTTGACCATTCATTCAAAGCTTTTTCCTTTATTATTTTCTCTCTGCACTTCTTTATCTTAGAAATGTTGGGAAATGTAAGACTCCTACTCACAATATGGTACAGATTAAAGTGACTCCAATAAAGCAAAACTGATTTACTTATAATATATTGAATATTATAAGCTTATTTTAAATATATTGCTTTTAGGACTTGGAGACTAGGGAACGGTTATAATACTTTATCTTGCTGGAGATTAATTTTTGAAAATAAACTAAAGTTTTCTCCATTATCCCCACACTATTTAAGGCTTGAATAAATCTTTTGCAAAGAGATATAAAAAGAGAGTTAATAATTTTATTAGGTAGTATTTCAATATAACCAACCTCAGGAGAAAAAGCAAATTAGTGTATTGGTGAGTCCATCAAGTCAAACTCTCAACAAAACCCCATTTTGTGCAGTTTTTTCCGGTTTCCTTCTATCAGAGAGCTCGGTGACATTACATGGATTTCACCTAATTTTTACCATTATTTGTGTGTGAGATAGATCAAGGGGTGTATGCTGATTCATTCATCATGATTAAGAGGCGTCATTAGAACATAAGAATCCTTGACTATAAACATTTTGGAACCACTTCTCCATGTATTATATATTGTCCATCTCAAAAAATCTCTTCAGATACATGGGAATCAATAAAGTGAAAACACAATAGCTGTAACATATCTCTCTAGGGAATACAAATTATTTAAAGAAAATCCATAGTTCAGACTGTAGAAATTTATGCAATAATATTTTTACTATCTAAAATTGCCTAATAATTATTTTGCTCTACTGAACTTTCATTTATTCATCTGCTAGATCATCTTTTCAAAATTTTATCTCTGATTTATTCACAAATTCTACAACTAATCTATTTGACATTGTTATGAGAGATAAACAAGTTAAACATATTTGGGGGATAATCAATCCCTACTATTTTCTGGTAAGTAAACTTTTAACAAAAATAGAAGACATTGTAATAGTCAACATAAATCTCTCAGCATGGTAAGCTTTTTGTTCAGCATGCAAACTAATAAATGTTGAAGGGGTGATAAAATTAGAAAATAGATATTTTGTTACATTCAGTGAAATAATTACATTAGGTCTGAATTATCTATGGATAATGAAATTTTAGATGAAAAATGCATAGGGGATTTACATGGCACAATAGAATCATCATAGAAGTTACTTGTTGAATTGAAAAAAAATAAAATTTTAGAATCTATTCCTAAAAAGGAGAGATCTTCTGATTATTATCTTTACAAAGTTATCACATCGCATCGATAGGAGTTAGGGTTCAATCAGACCTTAGATGTCAGCAACATTCAAGCAACTGTGGTAGGATAGACTGACAGGTGACAAGGGTGAGGTTATCATAAGGCATCATTTTAACAGGGTGTAAAAATGCAGATCTATTCTTGGCATAAGAAAGCAGATACAGGCTTTTAATTTTCTCACTTGTTTGAACTGGGGACGTAGTATGTAAGCCACGTTGCTCTGAATTGTGTTGAATGTCATGTCTCTGTGGTCCAAGACTCTGTGGGCCAGGCAGACCCACAGTTAGATGAAAAGGAAAGTTGACTGAGGAGACGCGCATGAATCATGGGCACAGTGATTGTAAAAAGCACCCAAGACCATCTGTAAGGTGTGTAGCAACCCTTCCCTAATTTGAGTGCCCAGAGACAACCTCCTAACTTTCACTCCAACTGGATTTCAAGATGAGTAGCGGTCAATAATATAATTATAATTATTCCTTCATAATTTCCAGCTGATTCTGGCATGTTTTACATGTTTTACATGTGTGGAGCTTCAACATGGCATTCTGTGTCTGGCGCCTATTTGAATTTGTATATGATGACAAGTGCTCTGATCTTCTCCCTTCATTGTGGATCTCTATCAACTATACATAATGTACAATGTTGGGTCACAAAGGACTGGTAGCAATTGCTCAGTGGTGACTTCCTTAAGTGGAACCCAAGGCACATGCCACACCTGATGCATTAGATATAATTTTGGCAAGGACAAACCTGAAAGCAAAACCACATACTGACCCCCTTCTACTCTCAGCATGTCTTGTCTTGCTGCCATATGTGATCACCTGTGCTTCTTAAAGGACTGAACAGCAGCTAAACAACAACAACATATGTTTGTTTGCAAGCTGCCCTGTCACTTGCTCACCCCAGATAACCCAGAGAAAGCAGAATCATAGCAACAAGCTAGCTATTACCAATATGTAAAATGACAGATGAGTAAAGGTTAAATACTGTAACGTACATATATTAACTAATTGCCCTAACAATTTGTCAATTTTAGTTGTATTTTATATGAGTGCGTATGTATACACTACTGTTGAGGATGTGATATGTGTGTGTGTGTGTGTGTGTATATATATATATATATATATATATATGACAATTGGCACAGATAGTTGGAATCTGTTAATAAATAGGTATCCTATCATGGAAACCCAGGAGAAATATTTATGACATGTAGTGAGCAAAATAAGCTGTTTTCAGTGATTACAGTAACTTTCAGAGGCGTGAAACAACACTAGACTTGTCCTAGCTCACACTGAGTCAACTGGCATCATGTTCCCTGTAACCATCACTCTTCTGAGGTGGATTCCCATGGGATCTGAATCCTCAGCAATGAGAAGAGGAGTCTGCTCAGAGAAAAAAAAGAGATCACATGTTTATACCAATGCCCGGACATGGCACATTGTTTTTGAACGGGGTTTTGATGATCTGTTCTTATGCAGCCCGAACAGCTGAAATGGAACCTTCTCCATTGATGAGTGGAGTTTCTATGAGGTGTTTTCACAGAGAAGGGAATCAACCAAATCCTTGCCAGTTTCAGCTGGTCATGATATGGGTGAAGTTGTGCTGTGCATAATGCCAAGACTCTGCATCAGAAAATTATTTCATCTAGGTCTTCCGGCATCAATGATTTTCCTTACAAGGAAATGGTCTTTTCTCTCAAGGACAGGGGCATATGTGGATTCCTCTGGCTATATAAAGGAAAGAAGAATTTAACTCCATCCTGCCCAAGATAGCTTTTTCTTTTTTTAATTTTTGACAGAGGTCAGTCATGCCTCCAAATTCCACATTGCTTTATCATACCTGACAGCAGATAGAATTGTACTATTCTGTTGGGTTGGGTAATTCATCGCAATGACAGCAAAAACTCAAGGCAATATTGATTATGATGAGGTTTTTAAAGGAAGCTAATAGGTATAAACCATTTAGGATCAAAAAGTATTCAGAATAGAGTATTTTTCTCTCTTCTGGCTCCTCTCAGCCAGCCTGAATGGCACATCTCTCTCTGGCCCTCAGTGTCTAAGCTTTATGTTCCCTTGGTCTCTGGCCTGCTCAGTCAGTACTACAAAACTCCTTTAGCTCTGATGGATGCCCAAGTTGTACTCCGCTCTGTAAGGCAGATTTCTTCCAGAAGGCACTCAGGTTTACTCTTTTGATGGGCTGGAAAGCTCCCTGCCGTTTCTCCTTTTCATGTTCACCATACTTGTGTCTCTGATACTTTTACTGGTGCCACCATTTTTTCACATAGGGATCTTGAATCCACTTCACTTCTGAATCTTATTTCACTGTTGTCATGAAACTTTATTCTTTATTCTTACATACATGAAATGGACCATTCCGCACACCGTAATGGCAATACTGACCAATCCCCACCATTAGAGTTTCACACATTGCTTGGTGCAACTCAAACATTTGGTGGTAATTACAAATATTATAGTTAACAGAGTTATATCAGGGAATTTTACTTCTCCATGCCACCTAAAAGGTATACTTTTTATTTCCTTTCATTGCATGTTTGGATTCCAAAGTAAATGGTAGTTAGAGAAATCCAAGAACTGACAGCAGAAACGGAATTTCAAACTCAAAATATAGCAAAGAAAAAAGAACTTTATTATTGCTATCATTCATTTTAAATATAGCCAATTCAATATCAAGATAAGAAAAACATTGCAAACTCAGGCTGATATTTCTATGAGATTCTTTCAAAAATACATATGACTTAAGTGGTTTTTTGACACTGTGTATATGTAAGAACAAAAGATGTAAGTCTAAAATAAAATTGTCTTTCTCTAAAGGCTATTACTGCCATATTATCACTAATATCCTATAAATGGATATTGAAATGTATGTGATAAAATCGAACACACTGAACATTTACATAGTTATTTAGGATATCAAAATATTCTCTTAAGTCACATAACTGAAGTGGAAAAATAGAATCAATCCTTTCCATACTATGATGCACTTGAAAGAGTAAAAGTTTCTTTAAAATATTTTATCAGGCAATATCACTGATGCAAAAATTTTAAAAAGTAAAATCAATTTTTATTGTTACTACTTTGGAAAAAATTGTTTCAATGAGAAACCTCTAAATAAACACTATATTGAACTTAATACAGATGTCAGAAATATGTCTGAAGATTCAACTAGTATTAAAAATTTTTAATCTAGATATTCAATTGTGGTGTTGCACTAGAAAAACTGACATCATTTGTGTATATATGTATATATGCATAAATAATCTGTTTATGCATTGATCATATTATTTGCATATAATGTATTTGCAAATGTAAAATATATGTAAGAACAACTACAAAATTTGTATATATAATTTAATATATACGTATATAAATTATATGGTTTTCGTATATATTATAGCATTTATATCAAATATAAATTTAAGATATACTACTATATTAAAGATTTGTATGTTTGTAATATAAGTATATGTGTATATATGCATATATAATTTTAATTCTAATATATAGTTTCCTTCTAAAAATCTTCAGTAAACAAAGTCAATAGACAAATAACCAGCTGGGGAAAGATATTTGTATCTCATATAACAGAAATGATATAAAGGATGTTAGTGCTCTCATGTATAAAACTCCTGCTGGTGAAACCTCCCTCGGACAAAAAAAAACCCAAAAAACTAGGATCCTTGTTGGCATAGTGGTTCAGCATTGTCCAAATAAGTACAGTTTCAGAAACTCAGAACCACCCGTGACTCTGTCGGAGAAAGTCTTTCTCCTCGTGAAAAGTGACTATCTCAGAAACCCGCAGGGCCAGTTCTCCTCAGTCCTATAGGGTCGCTATTAGTCAGTATGAAAGGCAGTGAGTTAGTTATATTCAAATTATATAATATAAAAGTTTGGGGCTCCTTGGATTTTTATCAAAATGAAGATTTCTTTAAGCAACACTCTTAAACAATGTAAATAATGAACTTATATGCCAGATTATCTGACTAAAGTATAACATCATGGAAGCAAAAATGTATAAAAATACTTTTAAAAGACCAAAAAAATTATCTTACATCTTGTTTGAAGTAAGGATGGATTGGTAAATTTATGTCACATCTGTTTCATCCATTATGATATACCCCAAGAACCTTAATGTTCCAAGTATGACAATTTCTTTGGAGCTCATATTTCAACTGCTTTGGCACTTGTGCAGAAATAAATCTTAAAACTAGTCTCACACTGGCATTTCAACTGGCTATTTTAAATTACTTGAATTCCTTTATAAGTGAATTTGATTTAAAGACCTCTTAAAGAATCTGATGGGCATGATATGACAATGGCCAGCCTCTATATGCACTGCCAAATTAGGCATTTGTATCTGAAATCTCTCAGTATTCCTTCAACTTAGACTTACAGGAAATACATTTAATAAAAGGAAATTTTCAAGAATACATCACATATCTGTACAGCATAATATTCTACAGATTAAAAGGAAAACAAAAATGCTTTCATTCTAGTAAACTGCCTATTTCTCTGATTCATTGTTTCCTCCTCTATTTCCTCTTTTGTCCCCCAAGTTAACCAATAGTCAATTGCAAGTAGCTGATTCTAACTCATAGCAATCTGTGGTTTTAGAGTAGAAATAGATTCCATCACCTTTTCAGTGACTATGTTCTTTTAAAATAGCACACCAGGAACTTATTCCAAGGGGTCTCAGGGTGTATGGGGTTTAGAACCACCAGCCTCTCAGTCAGTAGCTGATCACTTACCCATTGTCACCCCTGCGACCTCCTACCTCCTTTTATTTCTGATAGTGTGTGCTGTCAAAGGGATTTTGTATTATAGAGTCCATCTGTCTCACAATGACTCCAAGAGTGGAATCCAGAGTAGCTCGCTAGCTTTGTGATCCTTCAGAGCCACTGGGACGTTAGAACGGCTGCTCTTCCATCAGCAGCTGACCTCTTACCCTTCTGTAACATCAGAGTTCCTTTTTCTCTCTTCAACCCTGAGTTGTCCCCCTTCTTTCTGCTACTTATTCACACATAGCCACTGCTAATAAGAATGAACTTAGTACTAGATTTATTCTGGGTATGGTGCTAAGTGGTATGTACACGTATATACAGATCAATAAAGTGAGACTTGCAACTGCTCAATAACCTACCTGATCAATATCACAACAGGGGAAGGGCAGGGGCTGAAATCCACCTATGGCTAACTTAAATACATATTCATCAATTGAGAGACTCCCTAGTTTATTTAAGTATTAGCCAGAGACCTGTAGTTTAACTTTATGTACTTTATATTTATTTTGTTAATGGATTGAAATTTTCTATTATTATGAGATATGACCAGAAACAAAGTAATAAAAATATTTATAAAAATAATAGTGTAGGGCTGAGCCCCAGTGGCATAGTGGTGGTGTGCGGGACTACGGCCCACTAGGATTGAGGTTCGATTCCAGCTCCACGGAGCAAAGTCTGGGCCTCCTACTCCCACCACCTGAGAGCAGTGATGCCCAATAAATAAATAAATAAAAAGTGTAGGGCTTAGCTCTGGTGGCATAGTGGTTCAGTGCAGAACTTAGGCCCAAAGGGTTGGCAATTCAAATCCAGCAGCAGTTCTCCAGGAGTAAGGCTGGGCTTCCTACTCCCACCAGAACAGTTATGCCACAAAAAAGTGTATAGAATGTTATAAGAGCTGTATGAACCCCCAATAAAATTATTGAATAAAAAATAAAATAGAAAGAAAAAATAATAATAAAATAGAAAGTGAATATCAACAATATCTTTGTAAGGTACTATGCCTCAGGAAATGAACAGAGGATGTATTCCATATATTGAATCAAACTATAATAAATCAGTAAAATTATCTGAAAACAGGCAAATGGATCTTTTCCAGACCATTAAAAAATAATCTATAACTTTTAGATAGGATTAGATCCACATTAGAAGTTCATAAAGTTAGACTGGCTTCCATACATCCGAAAGTATAGGTACTTTATTTTTAACATACCAGTTTAGCTATTTTCAAATCTTTCCTTAATCTCTTTCATATCATTCAATATTCCAATCTTCACTTTGCCAAAACAAAGTTCTCTCTCTGATATCTTTACGTAATACTATTAAAAATATTAAAAATTATCTCATGTAACTCATATAAGTCTAAATTATTTTTCCTCTTTTCTTTTCCTATAACCCGGATAAATTAATTAAAGTTCTTAGCTTAAGAAGCCCTGGTGGCATAGGGTATTATTACCTGTTGGACTGTTCATGGTAAAGTCAGCTGATCAAAACCAACCACTTGTGCACTGGATAAAGATGAGTCTTTCTTTCGCTTCAGATACCCACAGGAGTAGCTATGGGTCGTCCTGCAGGTGTCCTATAAGTTGGAATCGATGGGTGTCAATGAGTCTGGATTTAGGCTTATTTAATGGTATTTACAGTAAGGCATGTATTCCTGTCCTTCACTTTCTTAACTTCATCTATTTTATCTTACCTTTCCATGACAATAACCAACTTTATGAGTTTTGTAAAAATACAGGTCTAGGTGAGAACTCTAGGTGTGTAAGGAAGGAGGTGATTTGGAGCATACAGAATGAAGACATGAATGAAATGGATGTTTATCTCATGGCCTTTTGCATATTTGATTGAAACCATCCCGTTAAGTCCCCCCATTCTTTTAGACACATCCTTCTAAAATGTTGCTTTTTCACACAGAGTGATATGACAGGAGAGAGTAGAACTGCCTTCTAATATTCTCAACGTTTTAAATCTTTATGGAAGCTGTTGGCAGTTTAGACCGATTGATCAACTTTCCATGAATCATTGTGCTTTGTAACCTATGAACCACCAGGGATTCTCTTCCCATGAATCTTGTTATTGTCACCAGGAGCTAACCCATTGTTTGCGACCTACAGTGATCCTATGTACCACCGAAGGAAGCACTATCCTGCCCTGCACAATCCTGACCAGTGTCCCTGTGCTTGAGGTCACTGTTGCAGCCACTGTGTCACTTGATCCCTTTGAGGGCCTCCCTAGCTTTTGCTGACACTCTTTTTGATCAATTGTGATGTCCCTCTCCAGGGATTGTCACTCCTGACAACATTTCCCAAAGTATGCAGGAAGGAATCTTGTCAACCCTGAGGTACACTCTAGCCATACTTATTCCAAGAGAGATTTGTTTTACCTTTTGGAAATCCATGACAATTTCCGTATTCTTCACCAGAAGCGTAATGCAAATGAATCAATATTTCTTTGTCTTATTCATTCAATGGTCATCTTCCATTTGCATAAGAGGCAATGGAAAATACTGTAGCTTGGATCGGGTACACCTTAGTTTTCAAAATTGCATCCTTGCTTTTCCTAATGCTGAAAAACTCCAGTGGAGCATATTTACACAAAGCAGCACATCTTTTGATGTCTGAACTGTTGCTTCTGTGAGCATTGATACTGGATACAAGACAAAATCCTTAAAAACCTCCATCTTCTCTCCGCTGATCATAATGCTACCTATTGGTCCAGTTGTGAGGATTTTGGTTTTCTTGACATTGAGTTAAAATCCATACTGAAGACTGGAATCCTTCACATTGGTCAGGAAGTGCTTCAAGCCCTCCTTGATTTCAGCCATTAAAATCGTATCATCTGCATATTTCAGGTGGTGAATGAACCATCTGTATATTTCAGGTGGTGAATGAACCATCCTCCAATCTTGATAGCACATTCTTCTCCATAGAAGACAGTTTCTCATATTCTTTTCTCAGCATGGAGTTTGAATAGGTATGGTGATAGGATATAACCCATCTGGATACCGGACACACCTTTCCTGACTTTAAACCATGCAGCATACCCTTGGTCTGATGCACAATGGTCTCTTGATGCATAGACAAGTTCTGAACAAAATAAAGTGTTCTAGAACTACCAAAAAATTGCGTTGGCACAGTCAATAAAACACAAGTGAACATCTCACTAGTATTCTCTGGCTTCAGCCAAAATCAGCCAGGACATACCTTGCACCACATCCTCTTTTCTATCCTGCCTCAGCTTCTGGCCTTCCCTAGCAGAGGACTGCTGCAATGGTCTAGGATGATTTTTATCAAAATTTCACTTGCATGTGGTTTCAGTGATAGATAGTGTTCTATAATTTGAGTGCTCTGTTGGGTCACCTATCCTGGAAATGGATACAACTATGGATCTCTTTCAGCCAGTTGGCCAAGTATCTGTCTTTCCCATTTCTTGGTATAGATGTGTGAGTGCTTCCAGTGCTTTATCAGCTTCTTGAAAAAGTTCCATGGAAAATCCATCAATTCCTGGAAACTTGTTTATGGCTACTGCTTTAAGAGCAGCTTGAACTTCCTCCTTCATTACTATAGTTTCTCAAGAATGCATTACCTAAAACATTGGTTCTTCCGAATACCATACATAAATCAGGCTTAAAAAGTAGTATGTCCACCACTACACCCTTAGATGTGGTTGAGTCAGGAAAATTAACACATACATTTATTTTAGTTATTTCTAAAGTTATGAAAATATAAAAACATCTTGTTTTTTTCCAATTTCTTTATTATTATTATTATTATTATTATTATTATTATTATGTTCATCTTTGTGCTGCCTACAGTTTCTACATTTTCTTCAACCCTGGTTTAACATATAAGCTACCAGTAGTCCCTAAGCTAATTTAGACTCGTCAACTTCATTTCTGTCAAGATGTTCTTTATAAGGGTTTTAAAGATTGATTTGCTTTGTGAAGTCTAACTACTAACTTTTCTGATAGCAACTATTTTGGATTGAACATGGGAATGATAATTGATTCATATTTTTAAAAAAAGATTTATTTGTTGTTTTCACAGTGATTACTTTGAGTGTATCAGACTATATTTTTAACCCTAACCCCAACCCCAGACTATATTATTATGAAATAATAAGTTACTACAGTAATGAAATATAAAGATACTAAGATCTCTCTTTTTAACATTATCTGTCTTAAAGCATGTATTCTTTAATGATTGTTGTTTTTTACTGAGATGTGTTCATGAAACACATCCTTCATTATGTCCAGTTTTTCACTGTTATTATGTAAGGTGCCAAAGAGAAGTAACGTTAGAATGGAATAACACACTAATCAATAAAATGGCAAGTAGAAATTGTGTGATTACCATGAACCTAATAAGAGCATTTATTCAAAAATCAAATATTTATCCCAGTAGTTTTAAATATATTTCTAAAATTAGCGTGTTAGTCTGGGTAGACTAGAGAAATTCATGGGCACTCATATGTGTTTAAGAAAGAGCTTTATATATAAGAGCAGTTGAATATTGAGAAAATAGCTAGCCCAGTCCAGATCAAGCCCTTAAGTCCCATATTAGCCCATATGTCTGATTCCAATCTATAAAGCCCTCTTCAGACTCTTGTAATAAATGCAATGATGCTGAATGCAGAAAGATCATACACCAGTGAGTGAAAAGTCATATGGATCCAATGACATTGTATGCATCTCAGCGCTGGCAGAGGTCTCCACCTGGCTTCTCTGGCTCCAGAAGTCTGGCTCTATCAGCCTCTCTCCATGTGTCTTCTCCACAGGATGTCTTGTAAAGTGAGTCAAGAGACACAGAGGGACAGAAACAGAAACAAAGACAGAGACACAGAGGAAAAAAGAGAGTGTGTGTGTCTTCTACCTCCAAGGAGGAAATACAGGAGTTCTCAGAATGCCCAGGAAAAGACCATGCCCTCACAGATGTCTCATTGACTATATTCTGATAGACAGTACACTCATACACTCTATTCTGATAGTCTGCCTGTACACTCTTAATACTCAAATTGACCACAGATTATGTAAATGCCAAAATTGGTAACAGAATTTCTAAGGTGAAAATGTCTTGATAATTATGGATAAGTACCTTAAGATGTCTTAAAAATAATCATACAAATTTGAATTAATATGCTTTGGAATCCTAAGGCTGGCAGGCACATCATGCAAAACAATAAAAATTGTCCTTGAAAAATTAGCTTGCTTAGTGATTTCACTAATTGCTGTAAAATATGTATTCATTTGTGGTTTACATAGGGATTATATTAAGTGTATCAGACTTTTATTACAGAACTTATTCAGCTTCTGTAGTCACAAAACATAAAGATAATAGAATCTGCCTTTTTTTCTTTATTTGTCTTAGCAGCATCTATTCTTTAATGATTAGCGTTTTCTCTTGAGGTGTGTTCATGGAACACTTCCTGTGCAAACCACAAATAAATATATATTTTTAAATAAATTAGTGAAATCACCATGACTACTCAAAAATCAGAGAATCTGGTTTCTATAAACAATAATATGGTATCAAAATTGAAGGAAGATGTACTTAAAACTGTGATATGCTAATGACAACTGTGCTTTCTAAAAGTGAAGGAAATTTGAAAGATTTGCTGATGAAGATCAAGGATTACGCCCTGAAGTGTAACTCACTATAAAACAAACCCACATTCTCACAATTGGACCAAAAGGCAACATAATGACAACTAGAGAAAAGATGTAAGTTGTCACAGATTTCTTCCCTTGGGGGTGGGAGGGTGGGGGCTCCATAGTCATTGCTCATGGAAGCAGCTATAAAGAGAGTGTGTTAGTCCGGGTAGACTAGTGCAACAAATTCAAGGACATGCATATGGATATAAGGAATGGGTTTATATTCAAGGGGAACAGGACATTGAGAAAATATCCCAGCCCAGTCTAGCTTAAAGTCACAAGTCCGATATTAACCCATATGCCCAAAATCAGTTCATAAAGTCTCCTTCTGACTCACGAAGTCACAGGTCAGTGGCTACAGAGTCCCAGCACCGACAGGGGTCTCCCCATGTCTCCTCGCTTCCAGGGCTCAGGGTCCATCAACAGCACCCCGTGGTGGCAGAAGCAACTCATCGTTGGCAGAGGCCTCCATGTGGCTGCCCCAGCCTCAGATGTCCGGCTCCAGCAGGGCAAAGCCATGTGGTCTCTCCACCAGCTACTTCAGCTTCCCAGCCACTGCCATTCTGTGTTGCCTGTGATTAATCATCTCTCAGACTAACTCCAAACAACTGGGGAAGATAGCTTCTCATCTTCACGAGGAGAATATCATGAGATTTCCCAGGAGTCTCAGGTGAAAGCCATGCCTCCACAGAGGCCTCATCGGCTACTCAATGGCTATCTCCAGATTAACAGCCCAGACTCCACCCCTACATTTCAATCATAAAATTAACATAAGCACATGACTGCCACAGAGAGCGAACAATACATTACATTTAGCGAAGCTACAGTCCAAGACCTCTGTGACCTGTTGAGACTCTCTCTACGTGAGCTCGAATGCTACCATGAGGACGAAAGTGGGCATGACCTAAGGAAGACGGAGCAAGAGTGGATGTGTTTCAGTCTATGATGCTGATGAAGAATATTGAAAGTATTCAAGGCTATACAAAGAACCGTAAAAAAAAAAAATCCCGAGGAGAAGTAAAGTCAGAAAACTCCTTTGCAGCAAGGTTGGCTAGACCTCAGTTGCCTTATTTTGGACATTTTATCAGGAAAGATGAGTCCCTAGAAAAGGACCTCCTATTTGGTAAAAGTGGAAGGGAGGTGAAAATCCTGCACAAGTTGTCAGACCTTGTGGCTTCAATGAGGGGCCTGTCTGTAACAAGAATGGTCAGGCAGGCCCAGGACAGGCCGGGTTCCGTTCCTTTGTTCATTGGCCCGCTGTGACTTGGAGCTAATACGATGACACCCAACCACTGCAGCATCTTTTTTTTTTTTTTTTTTTGTGGCATCACTGCCCTGGTGGGAGTAGGGCAGCATCTTTTTTATATACATGCTTTTTAATCCAAGTATGAGTCCTTCATAGTTGTTCTACTTATTTCCCTTTTTTGCTTGGTCCTATCCTCCAATAGCTATCAAGGGGTGAAATAATATAGACTAGGGGAAACAGAGGTCCTACATTCCATGTTTCCTGGTTTCATAATTTTGATTTTAATTCCTTCTTCTGTAAAATGACTTCCCAAATCAGATGATTTCCAAAATCCCTTGTACCTTAAACATGTTGGGTACCTCAAATGGATAAAAAAAGCTGTGTACTGCCCAAGTGTGGAAATAATTTTCAGGTCCAAATATGTAGTGGATAATTTCAAGCCCAACAGTTACTACAATAAGAATTTCCCTAGAGTTTTATATCATGCCACTAGAACTGGAGCGTTTTCATAAAAAAGTGAGACATTTCTATGTAATATCTTTTTTTGAACCTGTATTCAATTATGTCTACAGAAGGAGGATTTTCCATGCTGTGTTATAGTCCAAACAAGAGTTAAAAAATAAGATTGAGATGCAGCTGTTGAAGTTTGCCTGATATTCATTACAGATCTGCTTATCAATCTTCCTTGACAGCTATCTTTACTTCTCTTTATCTCAGATCTTACACTGAAGTCATTTACTGCAGGAGAAAACTCCTAGGGGTGTTTCCCTTGAATTTCAGTCAGTTTCCAGCTCACTCCTTTTGTTTACTAAATTCTTTAATTTATTCCTTGGCAGATGGTAAAAGGAAAGTAATTAAGGAATACAGCTTTATTACTGATTATGGATTTGATACCTATGACCAGAAGGTAATTCATAATCTTTAATTTTAAATGCCATTACTTGAGGCAAATGTTTTACTTACATTTTCAGCATCCAATCACTAACTTTTAAGGTGCACTGAATGAAAACAGAAATTGAGACTTGGAAAACTTTGACCTTTGTCCTTAACTAATCACAATTTTAAGGGTTTAGATAAAACATTTCAAGTTGTGAGATCTTTTCTTTCCTCTTTATTTCAAGATAATTTGAAGCTAATGAAAAGAGAATGGATAGGAGATTAGTCATAGATCGGTTACATTCAAAATTGCAAAAGGCCTAGAATGAACTATAGGAATGAAATACACACTTTGTCTAAGACTCCATGAACGAATGATAGTATCATCTGGCATATCAAGTTGAAGAAGGAGGAGGATGAGAAGAAGAAAATTCCATGCATAGAAGTCTTAGAGTGCTAGAGTGTAGATTTGATAAAGAAAAATCATTCAAATTAAATTCAAGACTAAGCAAATAATCCAAAAAGTAGGGCTATAGGAAGCATTGTGTGAGACCCAGATAACACTCTTTATTTCCTTCATGACATCCTTAAGACTCCATCTGAGTACAGTGTGAGCCAGGCCACACCCTTAGTTCTCTTTGGATATATGGTGGTGCCACCACACAGGTCTATACACATTACCTAACGTGGAAAGCTGGAACTCTATTTCCTATTTTGTAGATGTTAGAAGACATCTTTATTATGCTCACCTCTTTTAATCCAAAGCACTATTACTTCATATTTGCTTTATTTATTTCCTTTTTGGTTTGGTCTTATCCTCTGATAGCTATCAAAAGGTGAAACAATATTGACTCAGGAAAAAAATGCCCTAAATTCCATCATTCTTTGTTTTGCCAGTTTTGATTTTAATTCCTTAAACTGTAAAATATATTCTGGAATTAGATGATTTCTAAAACCCCTTACAGCTTAAACATGCTATATGGATGTTAGACATTTTTTGACTTCTGGCTCTGGGCCCAGCATTTGGCTCACCACTGCCAGAACCTCAGATCTGGATCTCCATAGCACCTATCATCCCATGAGACATTTCCTTAAGGTCAAGACTCTGTGTGGGTCCCTAATGTCAGAGATGTAAGGGAATGCTCTCAAGGGAGTAGTGGGTGTTGGGTGAGTAAGAATGCCATCTTAGAAGAATTGGGCACTTGAGATTCCTTCGATCGCAATTCCTTAAGGCTACTCAGATATTCCAGACTGCAAAGATTAATGATTCTGCTTCCAGTATAGATTGCCATTCATTGGAAAAACAAGCAAACAAACCCCCTAATTGCACAACACACAATTGCACTAACAGGTGACATCAAAATTAAAAGAAAAATATTGAAATTGCCATGGGTGTAGCCTTGCTGGGATCCACAATCAATGTTCATGTAAGTAGAAGTCAAGAGATAAAATGACACATTGCATTGGATAAATGACACATTGCTGCACAAAATCTCTTTAGAGTTTTGAGAATCAAGTATGTACCTTTGAGGACTGAGGTACCCCTAACCTAAGATATAGTATTTTCAGTTGCCTCATCTTCATGTGAAAGTTGGACACTGAATAAAGCAAATCAAAGAATGGATGCATCTGAATTATGGTGCTGGGGAAGAATACTGAAAGTAACATGAACTGCCAACAGAACAAATAAGTTTGTCTTCAAAGAAGTGCAGCCAGAAAGATCCTTAGAGACAAAGGTGACAAGACTTTGTCTAATGTAAATTGGATGTATGATCACCAGAGACCAGTTCCTAGACATCTTGATCGATGAATTGAAAGAGCAGCAAAAAAGAGGAACCCCCCCAACAATGAAATGGCTTTGCTCAGTGGTTGCAACAATTGTGAGGATGGTGTTGGACCCGGTGGTGTTTCATTCTTTTATGCACATGCTTGCCATCAGTTAGGATCTAACCACAACAATATCAACAAGTAAAATGTAATCCTGAAGTGCATAATTTACTCTTATATCTCTTCATATTTAACTAATGGTTGCTACAATAGCTTGCATACTGTGAATATTGTGCTAAATTGATTAATTAATTTGTCATTGAAAAGGCAGAGAATATATATTACTAAAAATTTTATTTTTCTATCTCAGTGTAATTTATTCTGTGTGAAGACTTATAAATACCACAGAAGTATTAAAATATTTTTCAATGATTTTATTGGGGGCTCTTACAGCTCATAACATTCAATGTATCATTTGTAACGAGCATATTTGTACACATGAAAATATTCATTTCCAAATATTTTCTATTTGAGCCCTTGGTATAAGCTCCTCTTTCCCCTTCCTTTTTTTAATAAATCAATTTATTGAGGGTTCATGCAAATCCTATCACGATCCATACATACATCCACTTTATGCAGGCCACATTTGTACACCTGTTGCCATCATCACTCTCAAAACATCCTCCCTCCACTTAGGCCCCCAATATCAGCTCCTGATATTACAGAAGCAAAAGTAATCTGTGAATAAGAGTAGTAGTAATATATGCTTTCTTTGTTTAGTTTTGATTTGCTTAGTTTCTTTGATTAGCTTTATTTCTTACAAAAGCACTTTTTTACCCTCAGAAATTTATAATTAGATGAAAATCAACCATATGTTACATAGCAACAATGAGGAAGAACTGTTATAAGATACATCTATTAGTCTTTTGCAGCCTAACTGGAAAGATATATGAGGGGTACCAAAAATATATTTAACAAATTCCCCCCATACTTTCTTAATGCTTGCTGCATCATTCAATATTTTGAACCTTTCAAAATTGCCATAAGAGGCATGATGTTTTTCTTTAGTTCTTTCAGTCTTGATATGTTGAGTGTCTTGTGTACCATGCTCACAATTGTTCCTAAGCTTGAACCTATTGTAGGCACTATGCCCTTCCATCTCAAGGAGAACCTTCTTCTTTTCTAGTGCCCCTTTATTAACCAAGGATGATGTCCTTCTCTGAGACTGGTCTCTCCTGACAACACGTCCAATTAACAGCATACAAAATCTGGTCATCCTTGGTGACACTGCTGGCCCAAGTCAACCAAGACACATTTGTTTGTCCTTTAGGCAGTGTACACCATACAATCCGACCAAAAGAAAAAAAATGTATAATTGATCTCTACAAATTGCGAAGTAAAAACTTACCAGGTCATGTTAAGGGTTGTAAATTTGAAGAGACTTTTATTCTGGAGACCATTAGTATTCCAAACTAATAGCAGAATCTTTGAGATGGGGGAAAACTGTGAAGTTCTTCACTACACATTAGTATGTAAGCTAACGAGTAAGCTCTGCTTATTGTTCTTCTTGAGTAACCCAAGCTAGATATTACCAACCATTATATCAAACTGTGAAGCTGTGAAGTCCTCAGGAAGAGTGAAAGGCTGACTCACCTACACTTACTCAGAACTAAAAATGGACACCCCATCTGTCGGCAAAGAGATGAAGAGCACATGCAGACAAAGATGTTTCTGATAGCTAACAGCATTTCAAGATAGAGAACTTTCTAATCTGGTATTGCAGGTAGGCTGTACATTTTCTGGAGTGGCTTGGGCTTCCACAGTGAGTTGGTATAAAAGTGAGGTGAACACATTTTCAAAAGAGTTTGTATCAAGTTGTTACTTCAGAGGAGGGTCATGTATACTCCTGCCTCCCTATAGAGTAAAAGACAGAGAGGTATTCTTTTTTTGACACATGAAAGCTTTTTGAAACATAGCATTACTCTTCATTCAGTACGTTTTGGGAATCTTTTGAAATTTCTAACCATTTGAGAATTTTTTCTTAATGTATATTATTTTATCTTTACTTTTGTAAGGAAACTTAAAGAAGGCTTATGGGACCAGAAAACAGTGATTACAACAGAGAGTGAGAAAATATATAGGAAGGAAAAATTTCTAACTAAGACTTCAAACCAGAAAAATTGCCTGAAAGTTGATGAGTAAACACTGAGAAATTTTAGTTTTATAATAGCAAAATTGAACAGATTAGTCATTAACATTTTCCCCTGAGATATATACCTATACATATATTTATTATTTCTGGATTCTACAAATATTCTTTTTATGCTATATCTGGTTTTAATGACCTAAAAGATAGGATCATAAGAAAAATATTTGAAAAAAATCATAGACAAAAATAACATGTTTAAAAATAAAGTGACTATGAGAATAATACTGATATAAAATACATTAATACAGGGTTTCAAGAAGCAAAATCAAAGGGAGCAACATGATTTGTTATGCATCCCTTAGACTTCAGAAGAAAAAAATATTTGCTCCCACTTCTGATACACTGAAGACATTTTTCTTGGTTTTGCCTATGAGGTAATGAAAAGGACCCCCAACATCACCTTTAGAGTGAATACTTGGATTATATTGCTCATAAAAGATTTCCTGGCAAGCTAAAGGTATTACCCATGATTCTATAACAGAAGTCCCAAAGTAGTCCTGGCTTTTTGATTGAATCCTGACAAGAAATATGATTCAAAAAGGATGAAAAATGTCTTTACTAAAATTCTGTTCCTTTTCTAGAATCCACAGGTCAACACGAATCTGTCAATAATAGTCTATTCTCTAGTTATTTAAAATTTGGAGCAAGCGAGAAAAGAGTCCATTTTCTAGAGGGTATATCTATAAAAATAACTGCATGTAACCTCAAGATTAGATTCCATGAATTCGGTATGCAGAGTAACAAAGACTTGACACATTAATATTGTTTCAGAAACTTGATTACATCTTACTTATCCTTGACTTGCATCAGATAATCCTGTTTTCTGATTAATGTCCATCTCTTTTTTCTCCCCTAGCATGGAAATGGAAAGTTTTGATACTTAAATCAAAATAAGCTCAAACTTATACAAACTCCTTAATGAGAAATTAATATTTTTTCAATTTCTGTTTTTCCAAATTCTCTTGACCAAATTTTAGATATAAATTGAGTAGTGGGATAGTATTATACTCACTGATATGACTGTGGCAAAAAACGTTGGGCAATCAATGACGAGGAGCATGCTTGGAGGGAAATTCAAAGTTTTATGGAAATTATGGCTTTTAAGAGGAATGTATGTGTATGCTAAAATAGAAAACAGCCTCAAATTTGCTTGAAAGGTGTATAACTAATTTATAATATTTTATTGTGTCTTAGTTTGACAATTGTTTGATATTCCAAATTGTTGTTTGATAAAGTTTTTGAATTAAAATCTGGTGGACTTTCGTGAGACAGTTGAGCTAGTCTATTGTCTTTGGTGGGCTTTCATAACTTTCTCCTCTGTGCTTTTTTGTTTTGATCTGTTTGAAGGCATTATTATTAGGGAAATGTGTCTGTTAGCCTTTGACCTGGAAAGGGAGGAAATCATATGCTGTTTATCTTTATTTCCTTCATGGGTGTTTGAAGAATATGGGCCACAAAGGGATAATGAGTAAGAATTCCTGAATGCTCATTTCAGGAATGGAGCAGGAAGGTTTTTCTTCAGCACACATGGCCAGCCATGCTACCTTATCTCTGCTTCACAGAATCTTAAAAACAAGCAGGAAGCGGAGGTATCTATGATTGAAGTTGCGCCATAAGGACAAGTTAAGCCAGTCAACTTCAAATAGCTTCTGATTCAAGTCTGTGAGCATCAGACTAGAACAACTGCACTCCATAGGATTCTCAATCAATGATTTTTCAATAATGAATAGCCAGACCACTTTTCTAATGTACCTTTGAGAGAAGTCAAGGTTCCCACCTTTCGGTTTTCAGTTGAGTGTGTTCGTATTTGCACCACCATGAATCCTGCTGTAAGGATAGTTTCCTTTTTATACACCTTGGAGTAGAAAAGCTGAGTTTTCTTTAATATGAGTAAGGTTGATATTCTTCACCCTGAGAATATATCTATCAAACTGTTGGTCAAGAAATGACCCCTTCTTCACCCACGAAATGGTTGATTGGGCACACTTAGAAGAAAATAAATACTTTCATCTCAAAGATAATACACCTTAGTTCTCCTTACTTTTGTGTTTGTGTATGTGTGTGTGTGTGTGGTTTGGTGTGTGGTGATTTTGAAATTTTTACTCTCCTGCATATCTGTATGAAGATTAACTGTCTACCATCTTTGCTTGTTTCTTTACCATTAATTCTAGCTCTCAGACTCTGAGATCCTGGAAGATTGCCTAGGCAGTTCTTGAAACAAGAAAATAATGGGCAAAAGTACTGAATCTCCTCCCTAAGTCACTTTCTACAGTGTGTTAGTCCAGGTAGACTAGAGAAACAAATTTGTAAGCACACATATGTATACAAGGGAGAGGTTTATATACAAGAGGAATGGAACATTGAGGAAATATCCCAACCCAGTTCAGTCCAAACCCACAAATCTGATGTTAACCCATATGCACGAAACCAGTCTATGAAGTCTTTTTCAGATTCACAAGGCATATGCAATGATGTCAAATGCAGGACAATCACAGGCCAGTGAGTAAGAAAGTTTTAGTATCCAGTGGCATTGTAAGCATCTCAGTTCTGTCAGGGGTCTCTCTGTGGCTTCTCAAGAATCTCTTTTCTGGTAGGGATCTCTATGTGGCTTTGCCTGCTTCAGAGGTCTGGTTCTATCAGGGCAAGTCCATGTGGCTTCTCCTCCAGGATGTCTCACAGGGAGTCAGCCTTGTATCTTATCAATAGAGCATCTCCAAGGAACTGAGAAGTGAGTCTCTCACCACCAAGGGGAGAATATGGCCAGGTTTCCCAGAATTTTCAGGAGAAAGTCATGCCCACACAGAGGTCTTATTGGCTATCTCCAGATTGACAGGCTACACTCCACCGCTACACTGTTTGTTTGTTTGTTTGTGGGGCTTCACTGCCCTCTGGTGGTCGTGGGAGCGACCCAGCACTGCTCCTGAGAGACGCTGCTGGATTTGAACCGCCAAGCCCGCGAGTCACAGTCCCGCACTCAACCACTTATGCCACTGGGGCTCAGCCCCTACACTCTTAATCCTTAAAATGGCACAAGATTTGGTAACTGCATCATACAGCTTAGATGGAGTAAAGAGTATTTAGTAGTAACTATTTTCTTTTTTCTTTTTTGGGGGCATCACTGCTCTCCGGTGGTGGGAGTAGGAGGCCCAGCCCCACTGCTGGAATTGAACCTCCGTCCCAGTGGGCCGCAGTCCCGAGCACAACCACTACGCCTCTGGGGCTCAGCCTGGTAGTAACTATTTTCTATAACATGATATACTTTTAGAGTTTTCAATCTCCAGTTTCATTCCCATGCAAAAGTCTGGCTGTACTTGGAAAGGCCAGTGACATATATTTAAATAACTCTTCCCTATTCTGAGACAAAATTCATTATGATGCAATCATTTTAAACATGAGTACATATGAGTTATTAAGTATCAAATGGTGTGTGTCTATTGCACATTACTATATTTGAGTTGTAAATGCCTTTAATATGTTGATAAAGTAGTTATAAAGTTTCAATTATTTAAAACCTAAATGACTAAACTGTTCATTGAGTCCAAACGCATGTTTGTGCAGCATTTTATCAATGGGTGAATTTAGTCAAGAAATGAAGAAAAAATTATAACTTAGAATGTGGGTATAGGAGCAGTGTGAAATTAAAATGTTGAAGCTATAATCTCGACCTTCCAAACTAAAGCTAGCTGTACAGGAAATAAAGATTAAATTTGAATTTGTCATGATGAGATGTGATTAAATAGTACCAGAAATTTGAACTGTCCAGATTGAAGTCTGATATTTCCAACCCCTACTCCCAAATAATGTTATTATCTAGTATCATAAGGAATAAATATATTACTTCCATAATTAATTCAAATATTCACTCAGGTATCTTCTTATTTAAATAAGAGAAACGTAAGGGGCTTGGTAAGCTTCCACAAATTGGTTGCTGCTAAACTTAATTAAAACCTTTGGGATATATATCAAAATATGATAAAACTCAGCCATCAAGTCAAAACTACTAGTGGGCATCTCTTTTCTTTTGCTTCTTTCTATTTTAAAGAAGATAATTAAGAGAAAGTGTAGTTTCACAGAGGTTTTCTTGTGAAAGAAAAGAATGGCATTAATTGCAAGGTAGACACTCATTTGAAGGTTCTAAAGGTTATAATTTTGAAGGTTCTAAGTCACATTTATTGCGTACGTGGCAATGATTAGCAGTGATAATTGACATCTTTCTCTTTGCGACGAACCACCTGGGCATTGCTTTTTGTAGGCACACCTCTATCCTTTATCACCTTAATTAATGACATGAGTTTTAAACAAAGAAGCTGTATTGGAAAATGAAAGCCCTGGTGTGTAATTCTGTAATTAATTTAATATCATTTTAATTAAATTTTGCCCAGCTACAATTTCTAAAGTTCTTAAAGTGCTTAGGTGTCTATAAAAATCCTCACCTGTGTTCTATGGAAAATTATCAATCCTTCGTTCCTCAGGAAGTAGTGAATTTATATATGAGACTGAGAACCCACTACATGGTAATCTTCACAGTGTATTCACTTTTCTAAGCTACGATGGTGTTGAATGAGAATCCTGCTGTACAACAGGGTTCTTAACATGAGAACTTCATCTTCTTACAGAGCTCCCATTAAGACAAGGAACCCAAAGAGCCCAAGAGACAATAGCTTACCTCATTGGATAATCTACTTAACTACTTGATGTATAAGATTGTTTACAAGTGTCACTGACTGTTATCTTTTAAGAAGGAAACCTGACTTAAGTTCTCTCAAATGCATCTTATTTTATTATTCAATAAAAAAAATCATGAACTGGCTTGGAGATATAGGTACTTATATAAAGCCTGTAAGACAGTATTTGGTTTAGCTTCTATGGTCTACCAAGACATTGATTTTTAAGAATAATGATTGATGATTTCATAATAAAGATTTATTTAATGACGGTTGCCTAGTTGGAGATTCTTAAGTAATTGCTTACATTTTGACAAATATGTTACATATACGGACCATTGTTTATTCCGAGACAGTACTCACTTGTGACTTAGTCACTAGGGCAAAGTAATAGTACATGAAGGCTTTATCACTTTAACCCCAAATCAACACCAAGCCTGGTTCTGATGATTCAATTCTAACTCTGATTTACCCTAGAGCAGTTGTTCTCCACCTTCCTAAAGCCACGACCCTTTCATACATTCCCTCATTTTATAGTGACCCCCCCATACCATAGAATTATTTTCTTTGCTACTACATAACTGTAATTTTGTTACTGTTATGAATCAGGTGACCCCTGTGAAAGTGTCACTTGACCCCAAAGCAGTTGTGACCCACAGGTTTGGAACTGCTGCCGTAAAGGGTGAAGGACTTCCCCATATGGTTTAAATTTTATAAAACCCTCCTAACCTGGATTGTCTTGTCTTTGTCTCACAAAGTGGCTCGTGGGTGAACTACCAAACTTTGATTAACCCCTATGCACCAGGATTTACTCATTCGTCTAGTAAATATCAACTGAACTCTACTGCTGTGAAATTAATTATTTTATAAATATCAGGAGGCACAAACTTAAATCTCAATTTTTGACAAGACAATTAAGGATGATTATTATTATCGAAAGCTTTTTGAAGTTCCAGCAAAAGAAAGATTAGAAGAAAGATGACATACTTGAAACTTCTATGTGGAAAACAAAATATTTAAAGTCAGTTATGTAAGTTCCATCTTAAGAATTTAGAATACCGGACAGCATATTAAACTTACATATATATAGAAAAAGGAAATCGTAAAGTAAGGATCAACAGTATTTGAAGAGTAAAAAATACAATGAAAAAATAAAAATTTTTAGTGTAAAAACCCAAAATTGATAAATCCCTAACAAGACTATTCAAGGAAAATGGGAGAAGAGAAAATAAAATTCACTAATATCAGAAATGTCATAGCTGTAGTCATCAAAGTTATTACCAACATTAACAGTAACTTAAGAGAATTGTATGAACAAGTTGATGACAATCAATTCCACAATTTAGATTATGTTTAAAAGTTATGAAAATGGATAGAAATCAGAATAGAGGTTTTGAGTATTCTTAAATATACTAAAGAAATTGAATTTGTTATGCTCCTTTTCACCTAATTGCATTTTTTTATGAAAATGTTTCTTTTTACCGAATTCCTAAATTTCAATCAATTAATATGGTCCTTCCAGTCATAATTTGTCTGTCAAGTTGTCATACTGTGGTGGCTTGTGCATTGCTGTAACATGTAAAGCTGTATCACTGGTATTTTAAATGCCAGCAGAGTCATTCAACATGAACAAGTTTCAGCTGACTTAAACAGACTCAAAGCGACAAAAAAAAAAGAAAACAGAGAAGGACCCTGTTCCCCCAAAGCCACATGGTTTTGAGGCATTTTCAAAAACTGGGAGAACATTGTCATCATCGTTGTTCCTGGCAGATGGGTCTCTTGAGTCCAGAAACTGAAGAAGCTCATTTTTTAGAGGCGATTTGACCCTAGGGGAAGATTCAAGTAAAGCCTTAGAGAGTGAAAGCTTTCAGGAGCTCCATTCTTCAATGAGCACAACTTAAATAAGGGAAAACAGTTGCAAAACTCATCTTATGATAGTAATATTGCCTGTGTGAAGCATGGATCAGGAAAATTAGAAGTAGTCAAAAATAAAACTGAATGCACGGCATTACTGAGCTGAACTGGACTGGCATTGGACAGTATGAACTACCAAACCATGTGATTTACTATGGAGGGAATAAGAAAATCAAAAAGGTTGGCCTGGCATTCATTGTTACAAAGGTTCTTGCTAAATTCATCGTGAAGCACAATGCTATCAGGGATCGATTTATATTTAACTGCCTTAAAAGAAGACCAATCAATGTAACTATTATTCAAATTTAGGCACAAACTACAAAAGCTAATGATGAAGTCCTTGAAGAATTCTACCCAGAACTTCAATTAGAGATTGATCAAGCAAATAATCAAGATGCATTGATAATTCTTGGTGACTAGAATGCAAAAGGAGGAAACAGGGAGTAAGGGACATTAGTTGGAAAATCTGGACTTGTTAACAGAAATGAAGCTGAAGATCACATAATAGAGTTTATTTTTGACAACACAAAATTGGACCCTACACTTGGGTTTTCTCAAATTAACTAGACAGAAATCAACTATGCTCCATCTGTGGGAGACACACTGGGAGATGCTCAGTATCAGCAGCTAGAACCAGATAAGGGCTAACTCTGGGAAAGCCTACTAAGTGCTCATATGTGAAGTTCAGGGTCCAGCTAAAGAAAATTAAAGCAAATCCACCAGAATAAAAATACAACCTGAAGTCGATCTCACCTGATTTTTGAGACCATCTCAAGAACAGTTTGATACATTGACCTCTAATCACAGATGATCTGAGGACCTGTGAGAGGACATCAAAACCACCCTTCATGAAGAAAACTAAAGGTTTTTAGAAAGACAGGAAAGAAAAAAAAAAAGATCAGATTGAAGGCCAGAAAAGCCACTGAAATTGCTCTTCATCACAGAGTGACTAAAGCAAATGGAAATAAGGATAAAGTCAAGGAGAACAGAATATTTCTAAGTAAATCTCAAGAAGACAAAGTCAAATTTTATAAACCAAAATGTGCGTATCAGATATCAAATAGTAAACAGTGACAATGGTTGCTTTATTTTAATAGTAGCAAAGTAACATCAGCTTGTAAAATATTAAATTGAAGCTAAAATAACAGTATGAAAAGCTCTAAATAGTAAGGAAAACTGGCAACATTCCCATGATGACACTATCTATGATTTTAAAATATATTTGAAAGCATATTTAAATCAAGTATTTTCCCCCATACAACAAAAAGGTGGAAATATACAGCCCAAACTGGTAAGAATATTTGCCTCATGAGTAATATAAGCATTTTTTTAGTGAAAATTTACTAATACTATAAGATTAGAGTTTAAATATACTTTTAAAATGTTAAAATGGAATTCCAATGATAAAAACTTTAGGTAACATGGAAAATTATGAAAACTAAACTAAAAACCATCAATACTGTTCATTATGTTGTAAGAAGGAAACTCTGTTATCTATAAAAATTGTCTTTCTTTTCTGCTCCTAATTATGCATTCTAGAAAAAAAAATTATATCTAGAGTGACTTGAAGAAATTCCAGTTTTAAGCCAGTAGGTTTCATGTGTAATTCAGGCTATTGGACTTTCCATTTCTAATTATTATAATAATTATAATTACAAAAAATACTTTAGAACTCAATCCCTTATTAATTATAGGTAATGTGTGCCCTGAAATATTTTATACATGATACTAGAAATATAAACAATATACAAAATAAAATTTTAAAATATATATAAACATATAGGTAACATAACTTCTAAATAAGTAATAAAAATGTAGGTGGAGATTTAGAAAACTATGAATAAATATGATTGTTATAATGCATTATAAACCTTAAACATTTGAACAGCTATAGCTTTGATCATACAAACGCTAAGGTCTTTTTTTTTAAACCATAATATACCATGATCAATATGCTTGTCTTTTGATACACTTAAATATACATCTTGTGATATGGTTGTCTAGTTATGTTAGACACGGTCAGATCTTGATATATATTTATCTCTATGCAGGCGTCGATGTTTCATTTATCAAGTATGGCAGAAAATAAAGTTTGTCAACGAAATCATTAGGCAACATTTCCATGTCACTACTGCTTGCCACTTTATGTATTTTAAATTTACTTCTAATTTTCTGTTGAAAAGGAACATTGGTTGTACAGCCGTTACACAATGGACTGCTCAGGACAGAGACAGCCGTTGAATCCACCAGCTGCTCTGCGGGATAAGACAAGGGGGTTTACTCCTACAAAGATTTACAATCCCAGAAACTCAGAGGCACTTGTACTCGGTCCTGTGGGGTTGTTCTGAGTTGTAATTGACTTGATCTTGATTGTGAGTGGAAACTATTGAACCATGGCAAAGGATAACACCTACATAAATTCCTGAGTGAGGAAGAGCTGTTTGCCGTTATAGCAGTGGTTCTCAACCTGTGGGTCGCGACCCCCTTGGGTGGCGCTAACAACTCTTTCAAAGAGGTCATCACAGACCATCAGAAAACACATATTTCTGGTCATCTTAGGAACCAAGGCAGCCCTCCTCTCTCCGTGTCCAGGTGGGTCCGCCCACATGCAGATACATCCACATAAAAGTACCTAGTGTGAAGACTGTTAACCCCGGTTACACCATGCTTCAAGACAAAATTTCACTTATTTGTAATTAGAAATAAATATTTCACAATATATAACTACATACTGTTTTTATGATTAATCACTATGCTTTAATTATGTTCAATTTGTAACCACCAAAATACATATTGTGTATCAGATAGTTACATTAGGATTCAGAGCAGTAGCAAAATTACAATCATAAAGTAGCAACAAAAATAATTTTATGATTGGGGGTCACAATAACAAGAGCAACTGTATTAAAGAAAAGGGCCACGAGAAAGGTTGAGAGCCACTGCACTATAGAATATAACACTGACTTACTATGACAAGACATGTTAATTAAATTAAATCTATGTTAAATCCATTTACTAAAATCTTTTTATTGTGAATCAGGTAAAGATTTACAGGGCAGTTTTGTATTCAATAGTTCATGCACACTTTGTATCAACTCATTAAGAGCAATATCCTCAATGTATTATTGCTTATCTTATCCCTTCACTGTTTCTGTTCATTCATCTTATAACCCTTCTGAATTTTGCCATTGGGTAAATGTTGCCCTGTAGAACTCAAACAGTTGATGATTCTATGGTGTATATCCCCCATTATTCTTACTGATTCCTTTATAAATTTGCCTACTACTTGGCTGAAAATTGAGCCACCATAATGATTTCAATTGCAATCTGGAGGATCTTTGAGAGCTGTCATCTTGGGATTTCATCAATCTCCAACTGAACAATAAACCTAGTATTATTCACAAGGTCCTCGCTTAAAGCAGCAAAAGTATAGAGAGAAACATATGGCCGATGCCACTGAGATGCAAAAACCTACACGGACTCATAGCCCTACAAGGGACAGCACTGGAGATACAGTGTGGGATTTGTACCTGAGCTCACCCCACCACATGGAGGCAAAGCACTGTGGGCACGCAACAGAACAGCAAGGGGAACAGAGCAAGGAAGTCCTGGGGGAGTATCAATAATAGACTTTGGGACCAGGGCGTGACACAACATCAGACCAGACTGGAAGATGGTCGGTCCTAAAGGTCAAAAAACAGACCTCGAAATATTTACAAGCTTTTCTCTTTTTCTTTTTTTCTTTGTTTCTTATTTTGTTGGCACTGGTTTGTTTGTTTGTTTGTTTTGCTGTCATTGTTTTGTCTTTCTGCGTCTGTTATTCAGCACTGTCTTGTTTTTATGTGCATATTATTATCTCTGCAGGTCTATCTGGATAAAATAGGCTGGATAAACCATCTGGAGGAGAAAACAAAGGACTGAAGGTTCCAGGGGGACATGGGAGAGGGGGAGGTGAGGGAGAGGAAGTGGGGTTAACTAACCCAGGGACAAGAGACAAGTGATTCAAAACTAGTGGCAAGGAGGATGTCAGAGGCCTGGTAGGAACTGATCAAAGGCAATGTAATAGAGAGGAATTGCTGCAACCCAAAGGAAGACTGACTGAGATAGTGGGACAAGAGGTAGGTAAAACGAAATAGAGGAAAGGACTAGGAGGCAGAGGATATTGTATCTTTTGATACTCGGGCACCACCAGCATAAATATATTTCTTTATGCCCCCATTTGCCTTCAGGGATTGTGTGCGGAAGGAGAGCATCATGACATAGAAGATAATGTTCTTGCAATGATAGGTACTTGAGTGGAGGTCCAATGTCCATCTACTACCTTAATACTAAACCTATAAATATATATACATAGATCTATTGCATGGCGACATGAGGCTGAAAAGGAATTTATAGACTGCTATCAGACATATGAACTAATAGCCTATGGACTTGATCTTGACTGGGCTGTAATGTCTTCTCAGCATAAAATTGCTCTTTGATATAAAACCCTGTCTTACATACATATGAGTGTCTCTAAATTTGTTTCTGTTGTCAACCCATTCTAACATAATAGATGTAGCAGTCGTGTGCTTATATTAATTTTATGATTGAAATGTAGGGGTGGAGCATAGGCGCTTAATCTGGATAGCCATTGAGTAGCCAATGAGGCCTCTATGTGGGCATAGCTTTCTCCTGAGACTTCTGCGGAATCTCGCGATACTTCCTTCGTGAAAATGAGAAGCTCTTTCCCCCCCAGTTGTTGGGAGTCGATGAGTCACAGAAAAGATAAGATGGCAGCATCTGAGAAGCTGGAGGAGCCATCAGAGAGACCACATGGCTTTGCCCTGATGGAGCCACACCTCTGAAGCTGGAGCGGCATGCTGTTCATGGACCCTGAGCTCTGGAAGCGAGGAGCCATGGGGAGACCTCCCAGCACCAAAATTCTGCACCCACTGACCTGTGACTTTGTGAGTCGGAAGGATACTTTGTAGATTGATTTCAGGCATATGGGTTAATATTGGGCTTTTAACTTTGCACTGGACTGGACTGGGATGCCTTCTTAGTGTCACATACCTTTTGTATATAAACCCTTTCCTTATATCTATATGTGTGTCTTTGAAATTTGTTCCTCCAGTCTACCCGGACTAACACAATGGAGAAAACGAATCTTGCAAAATCAGACAATTTCTTCTCAATAAATTTAACAAAAACAAAACTCAGAATAATAAAAACACAAAGTTTTTAAAAATCATTTTATTGGAGGCTTGTACAACTCATCACAATCCATACATACATCCAATGTGTGCAACACATTTGAATATTTGTTGCCATCCTCATTCTCAAAACATTTGCATTCTACTTGAGCCCTTGGTATCATCTCCTCATTTTTTGCCTCCATCCTTGGCCCCCCCTCCCTCATGAACCCTTGATAATTTATAAATTATTATTATTTTATCATATCTTACATGCAATAACAATGAAGGTAGAAAGATCACAAGCCAGTGGGTGGAAAGTCTTGTGGAACCAATGGTGGTGGAAGCATCTCAGCACTGGCAACAGTCTCCACATGGCTTCTCCTTCATAACTTCATGTGTCTTGTCATCAGGAAGACGAAACAGAGAGTATGTGTCTAGGCCCCTGTGTGCTATTTTTCTCTGTAGTATGTTCAAATGAGGTTATCAAGCAGTGGCCTGATGGACAGGCTAGACTCCACCCCTTCCTTGGGTTGTCAGTAGATTATGAAACTGTCACACCAGGTCTTAGTTTATCCCAGTTGTGTCCCTTTTTTTTCAGGCACTATGTTTTAGTGATAATATGCTTTTTCTCCATTCATATAAATTAGAGTGGTTGACAAAATTAAAGTCATGTGATGTGAAAAACCTGGAAGCTATTTACAGGGGTGATCATAAATAATGCTATGACAGAATATGAATGAGGAAAGAAGAGGGAACACTGCGATTATCATGTACTGTGTGATGGTAGTTATGTTTCATTAATCCCTTGCCCAATCAAACAGAGTGTTATTTCTCCTATTTGAATATAATCCTCTTAACCTCACTAACCCCATCAGCAACTCTCCAATGTCTTTTTGAAGAAAAATGCCTAAAATAACTGTGTTCGATTATTTTAGTTCCTTTTATCCAGGTCTGTTAAGTTGTCAGGGGGTTCTGTGGTGTGCGGCACTGAATAACAGAACCTAGAGATGTGAGGAAAGATACTCTAGGGAGTGGATCAGGGGTGGGGATGGGAATGGAGCATGATCATATCTTGAATGAGAAGGGCCATTTGGGATGCCTTTACTCTCCAACTCTTTAGGATTTATCTAGCATTAATTTTCCCAGAAGAAATTATTATTATACATTCCTTGAATATGATGTGCCAAAATATACTGTCTTTAGTTTACAACATAAAAATCCAATTGGGTAGTTCCTCACTATGATAAGATTGATGTATTCTCAGTGCCGCTCCGCTATTGACCAGGCCAGAGATTTCCAAGATTATCATTTATCATCTAAAGATCTAGTCTCATAAGGACTACAAAAATGCATTCAGCCACCTGGAGGTCTTAATTTTAGTTATAAGACCATTTTCTACACCTTTTTCTTCTTTTGCCATTTGCCCACTATCAAAAGTTTTCATTTTGCTCTCAGGGTCAATCCAAATGAAATATGCCTTTGTAGATTCTGTATTATTTTTGCAGGCTCCCAGTGGAAGTTTCAATCCTCTAAACCAGACTGCATGATCTCACAGTCTCATCTATTTTGAATGTGATGTGATTCTAAATGGATCATTTATTTGTTTGTCCAGAAAAGGCAGAGAGGGAGATGGTAAAGCAACATAATCAGAAGTAAAAATGTTCATGTCATTATCTCAAATACGCATGTTGATGATAACTATTCTGGGCAGTTTATTTTGCTCTCCCTTCTTGTTTTCAAGGTTGCAATGCAATGACAAACTGCTCCTTTCTAAAAATAAACCATGTGTCTTTCAGAAATTAACCATATGGGTCATATATTTGTACAAGACCTTTTTATAGCTTGACATTTTGAGAGTTAAATCCTTCTGAATTTCTAGAAAAAAATTAAAATTCTCAAATAGTGCCATCTTTAAATTGGGTGTTTATACACGTAAGACTATTCAAGAATACTTGCTTTGCTGCAAATTATTCTTTCTACATAATTTTAATACTCTGGTATCCCCCTTTGCAATTTAGTGAAAATACCTATACTCTGGGCATTATTTCCACAACAATGATGGTTGGAGATGAGGCAAGTATGGGGATCGATATCTATCGATCATGAGTATTGCTTGGTAGCCCAGATTAGAAGATTGCAGTACCTGAGAACAGTTGCTGTCTTTGTCTTGTTGCTTATCCTTAAAGTAGAGGTCACATGCAATATAAAGAGCCATGGTGGCATAGTGGTGACACATGGGGCTGCGAACCACAAAGAGGGCAGTTAAAGACCACCAAGGGCTCTGTGGAATAAAAGTGAGGCTTTCTGCTCCAATTTAGAGCTATAATCTGAGAAACACACAGGGGCAGTTCTACCCTGTTCTACAGTCACTCTGACTTGACTTAACTCACCAGTGAGTTCTGACTTTGTCTAGCACGATCATTGTGCATAAACTGATATCTCAGCGTAGTTTTGATTCGTATCTCCTGGATGACCAATGATTGAGATAGTTAAAATTTATTGTGCCAACTTGACTGATAAGTACATGTGTGGCTAATTGAAGGGTGGAGAGAGACACATGACTGGGTATGCCTTGCCTTTCTATTTCTCGGGTCTCTTGCTTTCTGATGGTTGGACCGGGGTGCAGCTGCCTTCGCCAGTTCCCTGCTTCAGCTGGCAAGTCTCACTTCCTTCAAGACACTCCTGAGGAGAAGCCACATGAACCTACTTCAATGCAATCCTGAATGCTTGAGCAGCCATGTGGAGACACCTGCAAGCTCTGAGATGCTTAGATGTTCACTCTCCTCCTGCTGTCCACCAGTCAGCAGCATTACATGTATTTTGTAAGATGGAGGAGCACTTTGTGGATTGGTGTCAGACATATGGGCTAATGTTGCACTTGTGAGCTTGGGCAACACTGAGTTTAGACGTTTTCTTGAAATGTACTTACCCTTTATAGAAAGCTCTCTCACACATATGAGTTTTTGTGCATTTGTTTCTCTGAATATACCCAGAATAACATAGTGATCTTGAGCATATTGTCATTTGAGAAACCTCCCTGGTGAATTGTCCGTTTTATCTCCACTTAAAAAAAAAACACATTTTATTGGAAGTTCTTACAGCTCTATTACAAATCCATACATAGATACATCATGTCAAGCAAATTTGCACATATGTTGCTGTGATAGGTTTATTGTGCCATTCAGGCCAATAAGAACATGTGGATTTAAAAAGTCACAGTTTGATTGGAGGGCAAAGAGATAAATGTCTCTGTAAGAAGCCATGTCTCTCTCTCTCTCTCTCTCTCTCTCTCTCTCTCTCTCTCTCTCTTTCTCGTGATTGGATCAGCATGTGGTAGCCTTAGCTAATTCTCTGCCTTAACTTGTGAAGTGCATTTCCCCTGGTACACCCAACCTCTGGATCATGTTGCTAGAGCTGAGTTTCCTTCAAGGTCTGCTTTGCCAGGCTGCTGGTGTGTATATTGATTAAGCATGGGATTGTCAGAACCTGTCATCTTGGTGAACTGTCCTGCTGTTTGCTTAAGGAAGATTCAACTGTCTCCTTCCTTGACCTTGAACCCCGCAACCCTCTTGTATTGAAGGACTTCCAGTTAACTGTTATATGGAGGTGAGTTGAACTGAGCCCTCTGTACTGCTGTGTGAACTAGTTAGCTGTTATATACTTTTGCATTGTGTATCTATATCTGTACTAAATCTATCAATAGATAGATGATAGATAGATAGACAGATGATATGAGAGAGAGAGATAAAATCACGTGTCCTAGTTTTATTTCCCTAGAGAACCCTGTTTAACATTATGGTAATTTGGGACTGTGATGCTGGAGAAACAAATCATGAATCTTTATTCATGATAAAGAGATGGATCTTTATTTGACTTCTGCCTCATGATAGTGTTTCTTCTCGGGCTAGCCAGAGATCAGATACATGCATGCAATTTATTTACTTGTTTTCTGGAAAGAATATGGGAAGATAAAATATTGATTATTTTGTTTAGTTGTAGTCTTTGGTTATTCCTGTGTGAAATGATAAAATGAATGTTGTTAATGTTTATTTTGAGTTCAGGGTACATATCACCCCTTGAACTTCTCAGAGACCATGCTGGTTTGAGAAAAAGTCCGAAAGAAGGTCACATTACTTGACAAAAAACCTGTATCTGTCTTCATCCTCTCAGAGGCCAAATCCAAAATTTTTAATCAATTGAATAGTTTAGATAAGGAGTAAGGTAAGCTAAATAAGAATGGAATTTGACTGCTTTGAGAATTGAGATTTGGACTTGATTTTACTTTGTTTAAACTGGATTCTTCTCCTATTATTGTTTATATAAATGATTATTGAGAAGTGTGAAAATAGAAAGCCTGTAAGTCCACTTGCCTTGAGTCATTAAACTTTGAATCTTTAAATGGGTTAGGACATACCTGCAAAGAAGGCTCTGAAAAGATTAGCTCCACCCAGTCATTTGGAGTACTCAGGATGTTTGTTCCAAGAGTCTTATATAAGGGGCCATTACTGGCAGATTTAAGGGTAAAAAGGAACTCTGGATATTTGAATTTGAAGCTATTGGTTTGGGGCAGAAGCTGAAAAAAATCTGGAACCATGAAAAAACTCCTCTCTAGGATTGAGCATTAAAGAGAGCCTGTGGCAGCCTGAATTGCTTGCTAGGTGACCACTTGGATCCAACTGTTGAGTGAAAATGAGAGAAAAGCAGCGATAGAGAGATGAATTGTGTCTGGCATTGACACCCATGGACCTTGTTTACAGGAACTGGAGGAGAAAAATAGAGTGGGTTAACTGGTCTGAAGTTCATAACTTAGCGGGGTGGGAGGGTGGGGGAACTAGGCTTGTTGAGAAAAGTGACCAGACATCCCACTTTTTAACAATTTAACAATGTCCCACAGTGTTTTAAAATTAAAATTATATTATAAATTATATTATAAAACTATTTTTGTGCTCTATGAAAATTTTTGTTGCTCCATACAGACCAAATTTTTAATCCAGGACACCACTCCCCTGGGGTCAATGGTGTCCCACTTAAAATCTGTTCACTTTATGATAGAGTCCTGGCCTAAAGCAAGGCAACCAATGGAAACCCTGATTAGGCTTTCTTAGGCAGCCCACCTTGAGTTGATCAGAGACCAACCAGATGAGGAGAAGAGTTTTGAACCTGTGAACTGGTGTATATTGCTACAGACTTTATGGATGGCCTGTCTTGGTTAGATTTTGCTTATGGATGCAGACTTCACAAAGTTCCAACTGCAATGAGATTCTTCACTTCAAGGAATATGATTGCCACTTCAGAGCACTGATGTAAGTGGGTTGATGTAAGTGGCCAGGGTAGAAGTTGGATGCCCAAAATGGGTATTGACTTTGGTTTAAAAAACTTCCATAGGTGTTGGAATATATTCATGGGATTATAGGATTAAGGTGTAAGTGTTACTTAGCTGAAATGGTTAAGCATAGAATATTGTTTTTTGTCACTTCTGGAGTAGTTTTTGTTGACTTATAGCATACTCTGTTTAAAAGAGGGTGGCACTTGCTGAATTGTACACATTTTAGTTTTATCTTGTTAGGAACAGATATGATTTTATTATTGCTTGTTTGAAAATTATATATTGCTAAAGAGTAATGTGAAAGTGTCAAATTGACCAGGGTGGTCTATGGTAGTTATGTAATCTGGTGCCAATTTGAGGATTAAGTGTGTTGGTGGTGGATTCTAGTCTGTCAATTAGAATATAGCCAATCAGGCCCCTATGCTGGTACAGCCTTCTTATGAGGATTCTGGGAACTCTTATATTTCCTCCTTGGAGGCAGGAGACTCTCCCTCTCTTAGCTCACTCCTCAGGAGACATTGCAGCTGACAAGGCACATGAAATTACACTAGTGCCCTGACCTGGAGAAGCTATGTGGATACCAGTATTGAGATGCTTACAAAACCACTGGATTCACTTCTCACCCACTGCCCTGTGATCTTCTTGCACTCAGTGTCAGTGTATGTATTTCCTTAGTCTGAAGAGAACTTTAAGAATTGTTATTGGACAAATGTATTAATATCAAGCTTATGGACTTCATATGGGCTGAGATGGGATATTTTCTTAATATTCAATTCCTCTGTATATTAAGTTCTTTCTTATACAAATGTGATTATTTATTAATGCTAAAAACATCCTTTTCAAAACATTTTCTTTCTACTTGAGCCCTTGGTATCAGCTCATTTCCTCCCCACCCGCCTTTCCTTATGAATCTTTGATGATTTATAAATTATTTTTTCGTGTCTTACACTGACCACTATCTTCCTTCACCTACTTTTCTGTTGTTCATCCTGGGGGTTGGGGGTAGTTAGATGTTGATTATTGTAATCAGTTTCCCTTCTCTCTCTCAACCTTCTCTACCCTCCTGGTATCACTACTCTCATTATTGGTCCAGGACCAGTTGAGGGAGTATGGATGTGTCCTGGATTCTCTGTGTTTCCAGCTCTTATCTGTACTGGTGTATATGCTTTGGTCTAGCCAGATTTGTGAGGTAGAGTTGGAATTATGATAGTGTAGGAGAGGAACCATTTAAGAACTAGAGCAAAGTTGTATATTTTGTAGGTGCTATACTTTGCCCTGACTGGCTTCTCCTTTCCTTGTGACTCTTCTGTGAGGGAATATCCAATTGTCTAAAGATGTACTTTGGGCATGAAATCTGCCCTTCCCTTCATTCATATAGGTATGATTTTTTGTTCTGGGTCTTTGGTACCTGATACCTGATGCTATCGACACCTCATGATCACATAGATTGCTATGCTTATTACATGTGGGTTTTGTTATGTCTCAGCTAAATACCACTTGTTTATCTTCAAGCCTTTAAGACCCCAGACACCATATATTTTGATAGATATTCGCCCACTTTTTAATTGGAATTTTTTCTTCTTAAGAACTTACAGAATTCTATGGTTTTTTAGTGATTAGAGTCTGGTCCATTGTGCCCATGCTAGAGATGTTTTCTTAGTGTATCAGATATCGTTTTACGCTTTAGATGTAGTCTTTTGATGTGTATAAGTGTCGCTTAAGTGTCTGATCTTTACAGGTTAGCAATTCATGTATTTTTGTCCAAAAATCTGACCTAATATGCATGCTTTCCTTTTCTAGGCAGTACTTGAAATTCTATGGAACTGGGTAAATAGGCTATTAACAATAGAATTACCATAAGTCCTTTAATGCTGATTTATAATGGTCATCCTTAAGAATAGTAATGCCTCTAAAGTATACCGAGAATTTAGAAAACTATACCTATATCATCTGATTTATAGCTCTCATTACTCTTAGCTCTAATCCAAGAAAAGTTATTTATTTCTTAAATCATTTTATTGGGGGTTCATACAACTTTTGTCACAATGCACACCTACATCCACTCTGTCAAGGACGTTTGTACATTTGTTTCCTTCATCATTCTCAAAATATTTGCTTTCCAATTGAGCCCCAGGTATCCACTCCTCATTATTATTTTTTCATATCTTACACCAGAGGTCCTCAAATTATGGCCAGCATGCTGCATGCAGCCTGCCAAGGACATTTAACTGGCCTGACAGGTGTTTTTACCACTGTCTGTCTGGCTTAGCAGCCAACTTGTCCCGGACAAGCAGTGTGCATAGGTGGATTGTGCGCCGCACTCCCCGACTCCCCTCCTTCTCTCTGCCCCTCCATTCCTCCTCTCGGTCTAGGATGTGATCGGATCAGTCACAAGCTTGCCTGTGCAGAGACTGTTGCTGCCTGAGGATTGAGGTAAGAACAAGTTAGGATTTTTTTTTTTTTGGAAGTTAGGTCTATTTTTGTTTTTGTTTGTTTGTTTGTTTGTTTGCAGTTAAGGAAGACCTTAACTTCCTTTGTGAAGTGAGGAGGTCTTTTTTTTTTGCAGATGGGGGTTGTCTTTTTTTGAAATTAGGAAAGCCTTTTTTTTTAAGTTGGTTAGTTTTTTGGGTGAGGTTTCTAGGGGGGTTGCATCACAGTGGTAACACAAAAGCACTCGGTGCTAATGCAAATTGTCAGTGCTCAGAGGTAATGATAATTGTAAGTGCTCAGTGTTAATGTAAATGGTCAGTACTCAATATTAATGCAAATTGTTAGTGGTCAGTGTTAATGCAAATGGTTAGTGTTCACTATTATCACACGGGGGCCCCAAACTAGAAACCTGCTTAGAGCCCCATGGGAACTTAATCCGGCTCTGCAGACAGCTGAGTAGTAGGAAAACCAATTTAACTGACAGTAAGTGCATTTATACTCTGATTACTCTTCAGTTGTGTATGATGCTGGATGTTGTGAGCTGTGTAATATATGCAATATATGGTTCACACTGTTGTCATATAAGAGTAGTGCAAGTTCAGCCATATGTTTGTATGGCTGAATTTGCATTAGATTCCCAAGAAAAAAAGGCATATGTACCTTCTTTTTTCTTCAGTGGAATCTGATTGCATGGGTCTTCTGATCCATGTGATCAGATTCCTGTGTGAGTTCACAGATTACAGTGCGGTTCACACAGGATACTGTGAACTGGAAAGGCGGTGGAAGAACCAACTCTGTAATCGTGCTGATTCTGCATTGCACCAGTGTGAACCTGAACCAATATGAGCACTGATGAGGCTGGGATGATGTGGACTGGCAGGGCTGCATTGATGGACACTGATCAGACTGCATTGATGGTCAGTGTAGTCTATATGTCTCTGTGGGCAAAGTCGTTGTTGGTATATTGTTTTTGTAGTGGATATATATATATATATATATATATATATATATATATATATAGCAATTTGGAATCCCTAGGAAACAATGATAACAAGAAAGAGAAAATATGACTGGGAGTGTAGGATATTCAAAGAACAGTGGACTTTTGATTACTTTTTCCTGCAGTACAAGGAAAGAGCTGTGTGTTTGATATGTCAGAATATAGTGTCTGTGTTTAAAGAATGCAATTGGTGTCAATACTATTAATCTCAACATAAAGGTAAATATGATTGTTTGGTCAGAGAAGTGATAAAAGATAAAATATTAAAATTGAAAAATACACTGACAACTCAGCAAAATATTTAACTCAGTTAAATATTTCATCACTGCAAACAAGTTTTCAAGTTGCCAACCTAATAATGTGAACTGACAGACTATTTGTGAAGGGAGAATATATTAAAGAATGCTTTCTTTGTGTTGCCAAAGAGATGTGACCAGAGAAGGCCAATTTATTTAGTACAGTGAGTCTTTCAGGACCTACAATTACACATCGGATTGAAGAAATGCAAGACAATTTGCATCAACATTTGCAAAACTCCACAAAAAACTTTCCTAATTTTCCTTGGCACTTAATGAAAGTAATGATGTTTGTAATTCTGCACAACTTCTAATTTTTATTCATGGGACCGATGACTATTTCAAAGTTACAGAAGAGCGTGCTGTACTGCAAAGCATCAAAGGAACAACTAACTTCAGGAGAGGATATCGATGAAAAGTTCTGCCAAATAATTGTGAATGGTTTGGAGCTGGACTGGGCTAATCAAGCCAGTCTGATAACTGATGGTGCTCCTAGAATGGTAGGGTCTAAGAAAGGAGAAATTGTTTGCATTGATCAAGAGATGGACAACCATAGCCATTCTCATTCAATAGCCATACACTGCCTCATCCACCAATAAACACTGTGTAGTAAATCACTGAAGAGGGACTCTGTTATGAAAATTGTGGTATTTTGTGTTAACTTCATTAAAGCTAGTGCACTAAACCACAATTTCATGAATTTCTGTCTGAGTGAAATGTTGCCTCTCAAGATGTTCTGTACCACACAGAAGTTCTTTGGCTGAGTCGAGAGAGAGTTTTGAAATATTTCTATGACTTAATTCCACCAATTACAGCTTTTCTGATTTCAAAAACCAAAGAAGTACCAGAGCTCAATGATACAGAATGGAAATGACACCTTACCTTTCTGGCAGATGTAACAGAGCTACTTAACAGTTTCAATGTGCAACTTCAAGGAGAAGGGAAGCTCATCTGTGCTATGCAATCACATGTGAAAGCATTTGAAGTAAAATTAGGTCTGCCTCCTCATCAAACAAGAGAAGGAGGGCAATTTCTCCCATCTTCCCACAACTCAAAATCTGTTAGTGGAAAAACCATTGGTTGCATTCCCAAACAAAGCATGTGGGAATTCACTGGAAAAGTTGCAAAGAGAGTTCCAATTTAGATTTAAAGAGCTTCATCTCCATGAACAGGACATACAGCTTCTGTAACCCATGTCCTCTTGACATTGAAAATGTGGATACAATTTACCAAATGAAACTGGCTGAAATGAAGAATTGTAACTCTCTGCAAAACACATTCAAGTCAAGCAGCTTTCCTAATTTCTATGCATCTCTTTCCTCTGAGACATATCCTAATCTCAGGAACCATGCACTCAAAATGGCAGCACTTATGTCTGTGAACAGACTTTTTCCAGACTGAAACCTCTGAAATCTCCAACCAGATCTAGACTAACTGATGCACACTTACATCACTTGCTATGACCAGCAGTGACCAATATGGAAGCAGACTTTGACCATCTCATTAGCCAAAAGCAGGTCCATAATTCCCATTGAAATGCTGGTAAGTTTGTTGACTTAGCTTTACTTGGTCTTCATTTTAATATTGTATTTGTTCCCATCTTTTTTTACTTCAAAAGAAGATATGAGGTGTGCGTAGGAATTTGTACATAGTTGTTTTTTTTTAAGTATACTTCAGCCCTCCAAAGGTCTGAGGGACAGTGAGCTGGCCCCCTATTTACAAAGTTCAAGGACCTCTGTCTTACACTCTCTGATGTTTTCCCTCTCCCACCTCTCCATTGTCTATCCCCCAGGGAAGAGACCATAGTGCTTTTCAACATCTGTCCTGATGAAGAAACCATGATACATGAAGGTTATAGCTGTGTTAGTCCGGGTAGACTAGAGGAACAAATTTCAGAGACACGCATATAAGGAATGGGTTTATATTCAAGAGGAATAGGACATTGAGAAAACATCCCAGCTCAGTCCAGCTCAAAGTCACAAGTCCAATATTAACTCATATGCCTGAAATCAGTCCATAAAGTCTCCTTCTGACTGACAAAGTCACAGGTTAGTGGGTGCAGAGTCCCGGCACCGAAAGGGGTCTCCCCATGGCTCCTTACTGCCAGGGCTCAGGGTCCATCAACAGCATCCCGTGGTGGCAGAAGCAACTCATCATTGGCAAAGGCCTCAATGTGGCTGCTCCAGCCTCAGAGGTCCGGCTCCATCAGGGCAAAGCCATGTGGTCTCTCCGCCGGCTACTCCAGCTTCTCAAACGCTGCCAGCTTGTCTTGTCCGTGATTAATCGTCTCTGAAACTAACTCCCACCAGGTGGGGAAGATAGCTTCTCATTTTCACAAGGGAAATATAGCGAGATTTCCCAGGAGTCTCAGGTGAAAGCCATGCCCACACAGAGGCCTCATCTGCTACTCAATTGCTATCTCCAGATTAACAGGCCAGACTCCACCCCTACATTTCAATCATAAAATTAACATAAGCACATGACTGCCACAATAGCTAAGGGTTGGTAAAAGAATCAGATGGTGCCTGATGATCAGAAAGAATGGTATCTGGAGTCTGAAAGTCTCATCTTCCCAAAGCATCTTTCTAAGTCCACAGGGAAGAAGTTAATCAGCCCGTGACTGTAAATAAAACATCAGACTAGTGGAACGAAAGGTATTCGAGCTTAAATTCTTAGCATTTAGTTTTCAGAGGTGACAGGGTAAGGACCAAATCCATTTGCAAGTTCCCACTCAGATTAAGTCTCCAGTCAATTCCCTTTGAGCATTGGTCAGGAATGTGACTACTTTTGATATCAGAGTGTACTGCAAAGTGGACTAATGAAGAGGTACTTAGCTTCAACTTTAGAACATTACCATTGGTTCTCCCTTTAAACCCATTTTAAATTTGCTCCAGATTTCATACTTTGTAAGATCTTTACCACTGAGGTTTTACTATTCTTTTTATTTTTATTGGATTGTGATTTTTTTTGTTTGTTCTATATTGTGTATGTTTTGCTCTATATGAAATTTAAGATAGATAAATGTATAGAGTCTGTATTTAGGTTAATAATTTCTGGGGGTTATGGCAGGTAAGCTGTGGGGGTAGGGGTTATGAAATAATATTGAATACAAGGAAAAGGGGCTGAGCCCCGGTGGCATAAGTGGTTGAGTACAGAACTGTGGCCCATGGGCTTGGCAGTTCAAATCCAGTGGCAGCTCTCAGGAGCAGCACTGGGTAGCTCCCATGACCACCAGAGGGCAGTGATGTCCCACCAAAAATAAATAAATAAAATAAAACATATATAAAAATGAATACAAGGAAGAAAAAAAGTATTCTAAAATTGATTATAATGGTGAGTTCACAATTATTTTTACTATGTTTAAACTATTGGAATACATATGCAAATTATGCCAGTACATCTGTTAAAAGTAAATGTATAATATATATATATATTTACTTTTTTATAATGACTATAGAGTCTAGAACATTTCTCAGAAAGTGAAGATCAAAGCTTTATTTTGAACGCTTTTTGTTGCGAGAAATATTTCAGCATTAGCTTCCTTATTTCTGTGTGGGAGACCATTTTCCTGGGCTACATGGATGAGATCTTGAGAGTGGTAAAGGTGATCTCCAGAGACCTTTTATTTCAGGCTATTTCCCTCACTTTCTATTGCTAATGAAAGAACAGAAATACCTCTTGAAGACTGACAGTACAAGTGCTTCACACCTCCATATAAACTGTGCTGCTGATTGCTCTCCCTTCAGCAAAAGACCAGAAATGCACTTTATGCCATCGTCTCGGTGGCTGTTGAAATGGACTGAAGGAAGTCAAGTTGAGGTTCTGGAGAATGACTAAAATCAAAGCATAAATGTTTCTTATACTCACCATCTTTGCAATGGTAAGGAGTATGTCCTAAATATAGGGTAAGTGAAAAAGTATTACTAGGGATTCTAGTTGATATATACAGGGTTATTGCGAGCAAAAAGCGTTAAACATGTCTCTGAAGTCAGTGGATGGGTGAAGACTTTTCTCAGTAATATATTTGTTTTAGACTTGTTAGGGTGCCTTCTAAAAACAGGGCCCAATCAAAACAAAAATTTTCCAAGTTACTTAGTTTCCAGACAAAGAGCTCTGCTCAGAAAATAATGGCATATGTTTACTTGTGGGGATGAGGGTGGACACAGATTTTTTTTGAAAGACAGAGTATGATTACAATAGCTTATTATGAAGATGTTCTTGGAAAGTTGAAAACTGCATTATAAAATAAAAACAGAGGTAGTTCCCCCCATTCCAACATTGAATCTGATCATTCTTCAGCTAGAACATGGGTTTCCCTGTATTTTACCCCATCAACCCACAGTCCTTATCTTGCCTCTTCATGCTTGCTTTTGTTCCCAAAATTCAAGGAAGATTTCAGCATAAAGCAATCTGAGTCTCTCCAAGATGTGAAAATTACTTGTTTGCCATGCTATCAATCACTGGTTGTGGAATTCCTCAGGGAAGGTTTGGAGAGGTGAGAATGCCCCCTTCAATGTGTGGAGAGCTGAGTGTAGGACATATTAAGGAAAAATGCTCTGTATTTTTATAGTTTTATTTAATTACAGTTTCCTCACTTTTATGGCAGTACTTTCTGACACACCACAAATTGTGTTTCTGTTACTTACATGAAAATAAATTTTAAATAAAAAATATAGTATTATAAAATATATGAAATAATATTATTTATTGTTAGAAGTAAAACACCTCATTCTGTGTTTTTTGTTTGCTCAGTCACTTTTTGAATAGACTATTAGGAAAGGTGTATTTCTGGGTTTACATCAAAGGTATGTCTGATATAAACCTAATCTCTCACTAAAAGAAAAGAGTATTTATTTTAAAAGAGAAGTTGCAGTTGAAATTAATGGGGAAATACTTAAATTAAATACAAGGGATCTGAACTTTAGTTCTAATTTAGTTTCCTGGGGGAACTAATCACTCTGGAATATTGTAGACATTCATCTTTTCTTCCCTAAGATAATTTAGATCTAACTCTTTTAATTGTATTCAAATGTTGCCCTGGGGTGCATGAAAATGTAAGTATCTGTATAGGACAAGTTAATGTAAAGTTGGACTGATAGAGGCCTATTTTATTCTTGAGTACCTTGGATGTTGACTTTGACCCTTGGCCAAATTAGAGCAATGACATTGATAATGTGAAGGCTTGTAGCCCACAACTCCACCTTGGAGCTTCAGGACTATAAAAGTTCTTTCTCTTGATGTAATCTGTTAGCCTGGATTTGCTACAGGCAGTTATTGCAAACTACTATTCTGAAGACAAAAACACTTTATACAGACTTTGGTATTTTATTTCAGACACAAAGTATATGAATCAGAGTTTGCTCCTGAATATATCTTGAACCATGAATGCTTGTATGTTCCCTCATTTTCTTGTTACCCTACAATGTTTGCATTAACTAAACCCTCTATGGGAGCATGCTTGAGGAGACTAAGAAGTCCAAGCATTGATCAAAGCCTATAAAATAATCTTTTTCAGTAGTGTACAGATATTGGTTATCTTTTATGCATCATTAGTTTTGAGGTATCTGTTAAAATCAGCCTTCATGTTTCCTACTTCTGACTTTATGATGGATTATATATACAAGTTCTACCATAAAATTATAGAATGCCTTTCTTTGCTTCACAAATAGTCTGCTTTTTACAAAATTCCCTCAAATTTAAGATAAAAATTATTTTCTGCACTCTTGTCACATACACATTAGATCAATTTACTATAGCACTTACATAAAATACTATTGGCAGACAAATATTAACTCTCAAAAATTCTGATGGATTTTATATTTTCCTAATTAAAAGTCTTAGACACATGGGAAATGACTTTGTCACAGAGTGGAACAGAGACATGAAAATAAAGCTCCTGACAAATTAACCGTGTCAGAAATAGGGTTTAACAAAAGCAATCAGCTGAGAATGTATTTGCTAAAAGATTAAGAACAAGGAGTAGAGAGAATATAAGCAATCCCCTAAAGGTATACTTGGATCAATTGAAATGACTGTGTGGAATTTCCTCTTCATTCAGCCCACTGGATACCATGTACCCTAGAAAGTTCCTCTGTTAATTTATTTTAGTGGGCAATAACTGCCTCTCCCACATTAACAGACTCTACCTGATCATCCAAACAAAAGAGTGTTAAAGGAATGACTGTACCATACTATTTTCTGGCTGTCAACTGCATATACTGAGAACTAGTTCATTCTCTCAGGAAAAAACATAAAGTAATGCATGCCAAATTTTTAGGAAAAGATGCCAATACACTGATACTAAGAGATTTAAGGCAACTTCCACAAATACTTGATAGACTTCATAGTTTATTTTGAGGCATCAAGAAACATTGAGAAATCATCCATGGAGAAGCTGGATATTTTTTCTAGTCATTTTGTAAACAGAGATTTTTTTTCCTTGTGCAGGAATTTCTATTTACTTCACTTTGTCCTGTCATCCCCTATGGAAGACATCAACATCTATTCATTTTTTTCCTCTAAAAACTAATGATTATTCCATTCATGAATACATGAAAATGTGAGGAAGAGTAATTCTCTTGCCACTACCCACATCTACTCATTTAAATGTGTGCATATTTTATGGGACCAACTTTAAAATCAGAAATTTTTGGAATATTTTGGAACAATATTTTGGAACTGTCTGCATGGATTTTTGGATTTTTTTGGCCTTGCTTTTTTTCCTAATGCTTTGTCACTCAATAGTCTTTCAAATGGAATGCTTGTTGTGTGGTTTCTGCTCTGAATACTTAGCTAGCCATTCTGAGGCTCTGAAGAACACGAAGTGCTATATTACTGCAGCTTCAGCCAATGGCTGCTTAACCACGTACCATCACCTTGCAATGGATCATCACATCAAATGCTTTAGTTTAATATTTTTCCAAATAGGAAATGCTTGCATGAATGAAGTTTAAAAATAAACTGAGCTTTGTAGAAATTGTCAAATTGAGATTGGTTTATTGGGCCATCTTTACCCATTGTGGTAATCATATACTCGTGTCAGTTTCATGATTGGGAGTGTAGGGGTGGAGTCTAGCCTGTCAATCTGGAGATAGTCAATGAGACCTCTCTGTGGGCATGACTTTCTCCTGAGAATTCTGGAAAATCTTGCAATATTTTCCCCATGGGTGTGAGAGATTCACAGTTGAGTCCTTGGGCGACATTGCAGCTGACAAGACACAAGGCGGGTGCCCTGTGAGAGGAGAAGCTACATGGGCTCACCCTGATGGAACCAGACTTCTGAAGCTGGAAAAGCCACTCGGAGGCTCCTGTCAGCACTGAGATGTTTCTACCACCACTGGATACAGAAGACTCTGCACCCACTGCCCTGGGATTGTCCTGGAGTCATTGCAAGTGCTTAGTAAGTTTAAAGAAAACTTACGGTTTGGTATCAGACATATGGGCTAATATTGGACTTATGGTCTGGGCTGAGTTGGGATGTTTTCTCAATGTTCCTTTCCTCGTGTATATAAACCTCTCCCTTACATGAATATGTGTGTCTATGAATTTGTTTCTCTAGTCTCCCCAGACTAACACACCCATTTATCTGTAAAATATACCCCCAGAAGTATATATTTTACTTAGAAGTTGTATCCATTGACGTTATCTGCCTTAATGACTAATTATCTTCACATTTTCATGCCCTCAGACTAATGATCAATATGACTATTGTCTAAATTCAAGTATAATGACTTGGAGAAGCTCTTGTCTGTTCCAGATACTGGAGACAAATGTCGAAGTGCTTCGTAGACTGGCTGATCCAGGAGAGCCCTTCACCACTATTTCATTAGACATCCTTGCTGTCAGGCGCGCTGTCCGCCGATTCCCGCTGACCGGAGCCCTATGTACAGCACCCTGCCCAGTGCCACCCTCACAATTGTTCTTCTGTCCAAGCCCATCCTTGGAGTCACTAGGTCAATCTATCTCGTGGAGGGTGCTCCTCTCTTTCACTGCCTCTGCACTTTACCAAGAATCACGGCCTTCTCTGACAACATGGCTCCTCTGACAACATGCCTAAAGGACATGAGCCAATGTCTCGCCATCCTTGCCTCAAAAGAACATTCTAGCTATATTATTTTCAAGATATATCTATTTGTTCTTTTGGCAGTCCATGGTAGGTCCAGGATCCTAAACCAGTACCATAATTCAAACACATCCATTCTGTTCAGTCTTTCTTATTCAATATCTAACTTTCACATGCGTATCAGAAAATCGAAAAGACCTTGGCTTCAGTCAGACAAACCTTCCTCAAAATGACCTCCTTACTTAGAAAGATGAAAATCAGAACTACCTTCCACTGTTACTAAATTTGAACTGACAAAAACAAACCAAAAATTGAGGAGTGGAGAAAAAGGCACTGTATCCACAAGTATTGGAAAACCAACTCTGACAACTGCTGTGGGAAATGGTATGTAACATCCCCCCTCCAAAAAAAAAGGTACAGTATAGATGTACCTTACAATCCAAAAATGTCATTCTTTAGGATATACCATATATAGCTAATAGCAGAAACTGAACAAATCAATCAACACTTATGTTCATGGGAGCACTAAATGTCTACCTGAGCCGTAGTCTCTTCTACCCTGTAACAAAAATGCTGTGGGACAAGCTATCACTATTGAATGTCCAGACTGAATGTCTAGACAGCAGATGGATCCTGATAGAATGGGGAAAAACATGGAATAGAATGTCAAATGCCCTCCAAATTCCAGCCTTTCTAAACGCATTAGAAAGATGCACCAAGGCTATTTCCCTGAACTATTTTCTAAGTCCTTACCATGAATTCATTTGCAGTGTCTTGGATTTTCAAAGGTTAAACAGGTCAGTCTTTATGATCTGCCCTTTTTCTGCCACTACTCTGCCCTCCTTTTCATTCATTGAACTCCACCAGACCCGATAAAAGGTTTTGTAAAATGTGTGCTTTGGAAGCACTGTTTTCTTCAAGGGCAAGCAGTCATTTTCTGTTAAATCAGTTTTTAGGATTTATAAAGCTAGCTAATGCGCCTTAGGCATTACAGCTCCACCCCACCCCCCAGCCCCCTGTCCTCTTTTGTATGCTTCAGGAGGGATGCAAAACTATTGGATTGCTGCTCACCTCTTTCCACCCCTCCTTTCACTTTCACCATCTCCAGTTCTAGGGGCCCCAGTAACCTGCCAGGCCTGCATCTTCTCCCCTTGCCCTCGATTCACAGGAGATGTGGAGTAGGCAGCACAGGGGCAATTATCGCAGCTGAGTCTATTGCCAGTGAGACAGACCATGGAGGAAAGTAACCAAGAAGCAGATGACAAATGCCCACCCTGTTCTTTGTGAGCACACCTCAGAGTAGCATCTAGTATTTGAAAGAACCAGGGGAACTGATGGACAGTGTCTATGAATTTATAGCCCCCCAGAACTCCCAAGAAAATAGGAAAGAGCTATGTAAATGGGCTGGACATGCTTAAAAGTATGAAAAAGAGGACCTGTATGGCATGTATGGCAAAACAGATAAGAGGAAAGACTGTATGATTTAGAAAGCAGTATCCCTGTGTGCATGTGATGAGGTGAGTGCATGATTTGGTGGTGGGTGGTAGGGTTGGGGGATGTGGGAAAGTTTTGGGTGACACGCACCTTCATAGAGGCATAAATATATCCCAAAACATGGGTCCGTAGGAGGGGGAGTCAACCGGAACAAGTGTGGGTCTTTGTGCCTGTGCTTTAGTGAAGAGAGAATAAGGTTTGCTTCCTGACTACAGTCTCTCCTCTAATGTTTATAATAAAGAAGCATATCTTTCACAAATAAGTTATTATTAAAAATGCCCCAAACCTAAATCATGGCTACCAATTCAGTGCCAACCCTTAATGATCATACAGGTCAGGGGAAAACTACACTGAGTTTCCAAGACTGGAAGTCTTTATGAGAGTAGGAATCCTCATCCTTCTACCCCTGAGCTCCTGGTGGCTTTGAACCACTGATCTTGCAATTAGCACTCAAAAGTTGCATTACTCTCTGTTGTGGCAATATTTTATTCCACCATGTTGAAACACGGCAGCACAGTTCCAGGAGGAGCGTCTGCCTGCGTTACTCATCCCGGAGAAAAGGGAGGAGGAAAGTCTCAGTACCTATTGCAAAGAGAAAGTTTGCTCTCCATCTGAGATTCAAGTTAGAGATGTGACTTCAGCTGGACAGTTATTGAAAGGAAAAAGGAAAAGCTTGCTCTCAAAAAGTTTATCATTAAGAAATAAAGAAAATGATGTTCCCAGTGCCACAGAAAAAAAGCATCAGATTTCAATGACTTCAATTCTACTCAACAGAAACTTTTGCAAATGTAAGCTCTTTTAATACATCTCTGAACAGATACTTGCAGGTATAAAGCAAAGCTATTTTCCTGATCTTCTTGAGCAACTCTGAAAACCTATTCCTTGTCATGAAATCATTTCTCTTTACAAAATGTGCTTCCAATGCCTTCTTCTCTGTTACTTAATGAAGTAGTTTGGATAATAATAGACAAAAGCTTTGGCTTAGAAAATCATTCTTCTAACGTGAATTCCTTGAACTGGAACTGTGTTTATTTTTATCCATGCATACATTATCCTAAAATGGATATATGAAATATAGTAATTATTGTTCTTGATAAACATAAATTACAGAACATTCAGCTTGTCTTTTTGGTTCATGAATACTTATCAGGTATCCTCAGGAGAGATGTTCTAGAACAGATTTGACTGTGATCATTACTCCTAATGTGTTGAACCCTACGGTTCAGATGAAAGAACTCAAGAGTCTACCAAAATTAAAAACAAGTTCCAACTTACAAATATGACCACATGTCTTATTTCTTGCCCATTTGCATCATAAGTTTATTATATCAGGCAAGAGAAGAATAGTTTGCCTGCCTAAAAAAAGCTCTGTGAATAGAAACCCTGAGTGGGAGAAAATTATTTTTCTGTCACTCTAGACAACCTAGCCTACCTTACTGTGTTAGCCTAGGTTGTATAGAGAAACAAAACAATTTATATATATAATATATATATATACTTTTGATATATATGAACATATGAAACATATGAAAATTTTATAAAATATATATTTTATATAACATAAAAATTATATATTTTAATATAATATATAATTTATATATATGTGTGTGTGTGGAGAGAGAGAGCTTTAGGTCAAGAAGTAATTTTACATTAACAAGGCATCCCAGCCTGGTCCAATTAAGTCCCAGGGTCCATTGCTAGCCAGAGCCCTCTTCAGACACTTGGAGCCAAAGACTGACTATCCAGAAAGTGAAATGTGAGGCAGGAGGATCACAGGACTGTGGGTTTCGAGTCGGGTGGATCCCTGCTTAGTGGAAGTCGCAGGGTAGCAAGAGGTTTCAGGTTGGGTGACACACATGGGGCCATTCCTGGAGACAGACATGGTCATCTCAACAAGCAGAAATGTGAAGGGGCAGAGAGAGAGAAGGAGATGTGAAGTCTCTCTCTCTCTCTCTCTCTCTCTCTCTCTCTCTCTCTCTCTCTTTCTCTCATAGACCATGCTGTGCCGCCAAGGAGGCAGCATCAGGCTGAGACCCGATTGGTAGGTTGTATTCCATTCCTACCCATGCATACAGGATCAAGTTGACATACAATCTAAAACTACTACACTTATAGGTCACTCACTCACTGCCACTGAATAGATGCCACATCATAGCGATCCATCCTAAAGGACAGAGTATAACTGCCCAAGACTGTAACTGTTTATGGAACAGACAGCTCCATCTTTCTTCTGAGGAATCACTGGTGGCTTCCAACTGTCAAACTTATGGATCACAGCCCAAGGGTCACATAACCATTACAGCACCAGGACTCCTTTATAGGTAGCCCCAACTGATGATATGCTTCTTATTGACAATTTCATGGTAAATTGACTTGGTTTCTAAGTTGAATATTACTTTTTTTTCCAATGTCATTCCTATTGCCTTTTATCTTTGCAACTCTATCAGTGTTTTGAGCAGCAAATTGTACAAGAGAGCATCTAAAAGTGAACATCTAAAAAAGATAACATCCACTCAGCAAATTGTGTGCTGCCACAGGATAGGTAGTCAAGAAAGATTCAAAGACTTTATAAAAATAAAGCAGAAAGATAATGGAACAATTCCATGGACACTGTGAAGTGTCAGGAACCCCAGAAATATGAAGGGTTATGCTTTGAGTCACTGACCATTGTCTGCTTCCATAATGCTTTTAAGTCCCAGAATCTCAAAGAAGCAGTTCTTCTTTGTCCTACAGAGTCCATATGAGTAGGAACTGATTTAATGGTAGTGGATGTGAGATCTTTTTAGTTCCATAGTACCTGTGCCACCAGTTGTCTGTCATACGGTGGTGGTGTGTGTGTTGCTATGATGGTGACAGTTCAACAGACCATAGGTTAAGGAGGTATAAGTTTAGGTAAACAAAGATTAAAACAAATTCACATTAGCCAAAATACAACCTTGCATGAACCCAATCTGAATGTGGAGAACATCTCAAAATGCTGAATGAGGTAGAAAATGTCAAAATAAGATGTAAAAAATACACAGTCACTGTACCAAAAAGAACTAAAGAACATTTCACCATTTCAGGAGATAGCATATGGGCAAGAACCAATGATCGTGAAAGAAGAGTGGAAGCTGCACTGAGAGCATTAGCCAAAAGTAAGACTTCAGGAACTTACAGAAGATCAATTGAAATGATTCAACCAAGTGATGAAGCACTGGAAGCTCTCACTTGTTGATGGCAGGAAATTA